>OZ038381.1:23574724-23697702 GCA_964036045.1 Eutreptiella sp. 'Long Island Sound 2002' | reverse complement strand
GAGCCATTTTGCGTTTTTGGCACGGGTTGTGAACGGCCCTAAGCAAGGCTAGAGACTGCAAAAAACGTCCTTCCGTATACTAGGAGGCAGATACTGTCACAACATCCCCACTCACACCCCTCAAAGTGGATACCACGGGGTCACCGAGGTCGCCAAAACCGCCAACATAGCAAAAATGGCTGAAAAAGTGCATAAACTGCATGAGCGCTCGTCCCACTCCGCCCCATACAAACCCTATGGAGTCGGGACCCGGAAACACTTTTTCGGCTCAAAATCAAAAAAAACCAAAAGATTCATGATTTTCGACCCAAAAAATGGGGGGGTCATTTTTTGACCCCCCCCCCCCACCCCCACCCCCCCACCCCCCCCCCCCCTCCCTCAAAACCTCAAAAAAGTGGGTTTCAAGTGGGGGGGGGTCTGGGGGGTCCGGACCAAAAACTCATTGGGGGATGCGTTTATTGGACAAAATAATGATTTTACAAGGGGTTAAACTAACAATTCAACCCCTTGGGGTAGGGTACGCGAATAGGCCCAAAAAGGCCAAAATGGGGGGGTATGTGGCATTTTCCCCTATATACGCCTGCCTGGCTTTGATCTAACAACCTCTGCGAGGTGACTTCGATTTTTGAGCTGTCCAGGGTAAAAAACTACATAAGCAGGTTGTGTACGAGCCCATTCACTAAGCCATTATTGGTGGAAAGAGCCATTTTGCGTTTTTGGCACGGGTTGTGAACGGCCCTAAGCAAGGCTAGAGACTGCAAAAAACGTTCTTCCGTATACTAGGAGGCAGATACTGTCACAACATCCCCACTCACACCCCTCAAAGTGGATACCACGGGGTCACCGAGGTCGCCAAAACCGCCAACATAGCAAAAATGGCTGAAAAAGTGCATAAACTGCATGAGCGCTCGTCCCACTCCGCCCCATACAAACCCTATGGAGTCGGGACCCGGAAACACTTTTTCGGCTCAAAATCAAAAAAAACCAAAAGATTCATGATTTTCGACCCAAAAAATGGGGGGGTCATTTTTTGACCCCCCCCCCCACCCCCACCCCCCCACCCCCCCCCCCCCTCCCTCAAAACCTCAAAAAAGTGGGTTTCAAGTGGGGGGGGTCTGGGGGGTCCGGACCAAAAACTCATTGGGGGATGCGTTTATTGGACAAAATAATGATTTTACAAGGGGTTAAACTAACAATTCAACCCCTTGGGGTAGGGTACGCGAATAGGCCCAAAAAGGCCAAAATGGGGGGGTATGTGGCGTTTTCCCCATATATACGCCTGCCTGGCTTTGATCTAACAACCTCTGCGAGGTGATTAACAATTCAACCCCTTGGGGTAGGGTACGCGAATAGGCCCAAAAAGGCCAAAATGGGGGGGTATGTGGCATTTTCCCCATATATACGCCTGCCTGGCTTTGATCTAACAACCTCTGCGAGGTGATTTCGGAAATCTTGCAGGTGTCACTAACCAGCCTACACAACGGCAGTTTCGGGGCTTTTGGAGGGGCCATGGCTCGGGGTATATGGGCTTGGCGGCCACTACGTGGGTCCCCATGGGTGCTCAAGTACCCGTATTGTCACTAAATCATCACCCAAACCCATCCCAGGGGCGACAGAAGGGTTTCGGAAAAAGTCGAATTTTTGGAAATCTTGCAGGTGTCACTAAACAGCCTTATCCAGCGTGAAAACGGCTAAGTCCTCACTAGCAAGGGCCCATAGGGGGGGGCGACCGGGGGTACCTGGAGTTCGGACCTGGGACCCCCGCCATGGGTTAGAGGGTCCATGTACAAGAAAAAAGTTGCCCGGGACCTGGGTCCAAATCTACACACAGCACCCAGAATACGCAAAGAAGTTTTGACCCCCCCCCCCCCAACACCCCCCCACCCCCCCCCACCCCCCCAAAAAGGGGTACCCGGGTACGGGGGGCTAAGGGGTCAAAAACGAAAAATTCATTGGGGGATCATTTTCTCTCCTAAAATGATGATTTCACAAGGGGTTGGACATCCGGTACCATACCTTGGGGTATTGTACGCGAATGACCCCAAAAAAGGGGGGTATATGGCGTACGCACCTGCGCTTGATCTAACAACCCTCTTCGAGGTGATTTTGTTTGAAGTAAACTCATAGCCAAAGCAGGCAAAAAGCCCCTGACACCAGGTGGGTCTCCATCGTCGGGCACCGGGGGGTGTTCGAAATGTTCGTAAGTTTTGTGCTTTTCTGAGTTCCAATATTTTTTTGTATTTTGTGCATCAGTTTTGGTCTGCAGTGCACTGTCTGCCACTGTTGGTGTGTGTCAGCCAGCCCCAGGTCCCCTTGGACTGTCTTGGGAGGGGCGTGCAGCAGACCAGTGCACTGCCGACTTGGCGAGTCGCGTGCATGCACATTGTAGATTAATCATGCATTGATCTGATGTGTGCAATGTGATTATTTGCCAATATTTTATTATAAAACATGTCTTGTTTTATTCAGGGCACCAAATGTCCTGATTACTAAATCAGTAGTCCCTGGATTGGAGATTGGATACGTTGAGTCGTTGGCGCCTGTGCTTGCTGCTTACGGGTATGCCACACGCACCTAATCCACTCGCAACCACCCACTTTTGGTGGTTTCCACCCCTCAAAATTG
This sequence comes from Eutreptiella sp. 'Long Island Sound 2002', assembly GCA_964036045.1. Taxonomy (NCBI): domain Eukaryota; phylum Euglenozoa; class Euglenophyceae; order Eutreptiales; family Eutreptiaceae; genus Eutreptiella; species Eutreptiella sp. 'Long Island Sound 2002'. The sequence goes on along the minus strand of OZ038381.1, from coordinate 23,695,077 downwards.
CCCTAACTGACGCCTAGACCCCCGTACTTAGGCCCAGTGGGCTACGGCAAGTTGCAAGAGGTAGCCCAAAGAGGTGGGTGCCAAAATGGGTCAACAAAGTCCAGCGGGTACAAAAAAAAACTATTTTCAAAAATGATCGTGGACCACATGGAATGCCAAAACAAATGTTTTTGGCGCGTTCTCAGCCCGTGGTGCTCCGTTTTGCCTCTCCTAAAAGCTCAAAAAGCGTTGAAAATGGGGTGTTTTGGGACAAAAAATGGGTCAAAAATGTGTTTTTCCAAAAATGATCCTAGACCATTTGGGGTGCCTAAACAAGTGAATTGTGCCCTTTTTGAGCCCATTGCAAGCCATTTTGGCCCGGCCAAAGTCAGAAAATACCTTGAAAATGGGTTGTTTTGCGGCCAAAAACTGGGTCAAAAATGGGTCAAAAATGTGTTTTGCCAAAGATACTTTTGGACTATTTGGGGTGCACAAATAAGTGAAATGAGCCCTTTTTGAACCAATTGCTCTTTTTTTTTTGGACTGACTCCAGAAGTTCAAAGAGTACTCAAGACTGTGCTTGGGAAAGTGGGCGTCTCCAGCATATGATACGGTGGATCCCCGCAACGTGGGGCACATGGCAAAGACCCAAAGTTCACATGCGTATACCAGAGGGCTCTCTGATGCGGTAGGCAAAACCGCCACGCCATACGGCAAGCCTGTAATGCGTAAGAGTTAAGAGGGTTAATACATGCTGGATCACGGGTGAGCCCTTTTTGAACCAATTGCAAGCCATTTTGGGCCCCTCTAAAGTCACAAAATGCCTTGAAAATGGGTTCTTTTGCGGCCAAAAATGGGTCAAAAATGGGTCAAAAATGTGGTTGTCCAAATATACGTTTGCACTATTTGGGGTGCACAAACAAGTGAAATGAGCCCATTTTGACCCCATGTGGAGCAATTTTGGCCCCTCTCAAGGCTGAAAATGACTTGAAAATGGGCAAAAATGTGTTTTTCCAAACATACTTTCTATTTGGCTGATACCGATACTGACTATTTGGGTTGCACGAACAAGTGGAATGGTCCCATTTTAGGCCCATGTTGAGCAATTTTGGCCCCTCTCACGGCCGAAAGGACCTTGAAAATGGGATAATTTGGGACCACAAATGGCTCCAAACAAGGACAAAACCTTGGTTTTCCACAAATGATCCTAATCCAGTTGTGGTGCCCAAACGGATGAATATAGCTCATTTTGAGCCCCTTTTGAGCCACTCTCGTCCACTTTCCGGTGCGTACCTCATTTGTCGTTGAATTCTCCTAGACGATGTTCCTTCCCCGACAAGCTCGGTCCCAATATTCAATCCTGGTTAGGGTTAGGGGTAAACTTGGGTAATCTTGGGTGTCTTGGGTAAACGGGGGCTGCAAGGGATGGGGGCAGATGTACTCACTGCGTCTCCAGCAACAGCCCTCGTGCAGGCAGCAAGACTCTGACTGTGAACGCGTCCATATTCAACGTGACATCTGTTGGCTTAGCCGTTGAATATGCAACAGCTTCTTTCAAACAGGCATCCGATTCACCCTTCAACATGGCCTTCCGGCCCAGAAAGAGCCTACCATTTGGGCTGCTGTTCACCAAAAACATTGAACAATCCGTTTGCACTGCTTTGAAAAAATTGATAGCAAGAAAGAGGGTCTATTATGGCACTTGATCTGAGAGGATGCTTTTTTTTTATGTGCTGCTTTCTAAATACATTGCCTCAAACCTCACGAAGGAACCCAACAGTACGTCACCACTTGCCTGGAGCAAGAGCAGAAAGCTATTTACGTGCTACACAAAGGGAATCACACGAAGAAATGCAACCACCTGATGGCCCCGCCTGATTCCTGGACTCATAAGCTGCAGCCCATCTGGAAGAAAATTCAGTTAACCTTGGGGACGACACACTGCAGTGAGATGACCAAAATGAAGGGAACGAAAGAGGAGGAGATGTTCTTAGGTGCAATACCAGGGACCGAAAAACTACACATAAGTCCACCGAGACTGTCACCACAAGGATGAAGCAGATGAATTCGAAAGTGGGTGCAGGGTGCAAGGAAACCTCAGTGCAGGAGGGGGGGAATTCTTCCCCCTACTATTCTGAGCATGGCAGGGAGGGACGAAAGCAGAGACAGGAGCAAGTTCTGGCTCAACTCATGCGACCACACGCATGCACACAGGAAAGGCGATAATACACACACGTTGGGAACCGCAAAAAACAAGAGCGGAAGCAGAAGAAGAGCGGTTGGAGGAAAACTCCTTGGGAGCTGCAGAGCAGCCCTACACACACACACACACACACACACAACGCAGAACATCGGCCCTGGTACACTTCTATGAATACAACCCCTGCTCTCTGTAAACAAACGGCGAACACCAGTTCCTAGCCTGCTGGCTGGGCCTGGGCTTGGGTGAGCGACCCATGACTCTCCTGCTCTCAACAAACCCACACGCACAAGGCAAAATCACCCAACAACACTCTCCGAAAGACACACACACACACACACACACACACATACACAAAAGAGGCAAAGAGAGCTCAGTCACTGAATTGACCTGGTTTACAACAGCAAAGACTATGATGTCTTTTTCTCAGAAAACATCTGCTGAATAAATGTGAATACTGGCGGTACACACAGACGGCGTCGAAAAATTCAAATTCATCACTGACACACGTGAACACCAATTTGGATGCAACACATACAACCACATTAAAGGAAACACACACGAAAAATCACTGTGTCCCCTTGCCATGGGCACACACATTGCACACAGAGGCTCGCCCACACTATTGCATTGGAAACTGCTCACTTCTGGAGCACAACACACACAGACGACACCCACAGAAGTCCACAAGCCCCAACAGGGCGTTCGCCCCCAGGCAACACCTCCCATGGAGCCCCACCCTGGCGCATCATACGAAGGCTGCGAACGATAAGAGCCCCCTCTTACAGTGCTCTTCAGACGTTCCCCGCGCGGGTCGCTGATGGTCGGCCTTGGGTGCTGGACATGAAATGACAACCCATGAGGCACACTCTCGACTTTCCAAAGCCGGACCTGCTTCCACAAATGCAAAAAGATGCAGCACTACAATCCATGGGGCAGGTATCATGCACCGGCGATGCGTAGCAATGCTTGTCCGGAAGCGCAATTGTCAAGACTCCCTGTGCTTTGCACTGTACGAGTGTAATGTGCTATTTTGTCAACTGCGAGGGAGTGTGCCTTGCCCCGCACTCATGTGTAGTGCCTTCGGAATAAAAATGTCCCACGCTGCATTGTGCTGGGATATCGTGGTGCCTGAGGCTGCACTGCACTTCCGTGTGGTGAACCCCACGAGTCACACGGAGTCTTGCGTGGCACTGCCGAGAGAATTCAGTAAAGGTGAGTCAGCAAATACACGCCTCCCTGTTCCCCATCAGAGATCGATGGTCCAGGCCAAAGCCATGCACGGGGCACCTACACCCCAAAGACCCCACACCACCATTCACCTGCTCCCAGACTACCACATGGGGCCCACCAGCCTTGGCCCGAGAACCCCAGACCCGCACAAAGACCCCCGTGGACACACCCTGCGCCCGCCACCCCCCCCAAAGGACCCCCAAAAGATGGCGCCGCAGGCAACACGCACACGGGTGCCACTCACAGAGGACGTCACGCGCAGTGCACCCCAACCGGTCTGGGAAGGGACGGGGCGGGGGGGGGGGAGGCCCCGGGGGCGGCAGCATCCACCTGCTGCCCCCCTCCCAAGCTATTCACAGGAACTGTGGCTGCCAGACTTCTAGTCCTGCGGCCGGAGCTTCCCCCGGCACGCGGCCTCAGATGACGCTGGATCGCTGCCCCACAACGGCAGAGGCGCTGCGGAGCGAAGCCGTGCCGCGGGTGTCGCGCCCGGCGCTGCCGGCGCCGGTGCCGCCGGGCTCGTCGTCGCGGGTGGGCTCCAGGTTGGTGCGGCGGCGGCGCTTCTCGTGGTACTTCTCCAGCGTCATGCTCTTGCGGTCGCCGCCATCCATGACCACGTGCATGAGCCGCACGGTGAGGTCGACGATCAGCCGCGCTCCATCCAGGCCCATGATGATGCCGTCCGTGCCAGCCTGGGGGCATGGCAGAGCGGAGAGCACGTGCAATAGAATCATCCGGAGACTTAGAGCCCCCCCCCCCCCCCGCCCCTCCCCCAACGCGATGAACTCCACTTTGGAGGTGTGGTGCCCAGGGATGCATTAGAAGGGAAGGGACCTCAGAGGCGGCCCCAGAGGCGGTCAGGCAGGCAATTGGAGGAGGTTGCCGAAGCGGTTGGGGGCGGTTACTGTCGGTTACAAATACCATTGAGGCTGGCACTTGCTGGGCACAGGCTGGGTGCCCTGCAGGGGGGGGGGGGGGGGCTCCCCCCCCTTCCAATGCATCCCTGGTAGGACCTGAAGGCCAATGCTGGGGTGTACCGGGCAGCAGTTTGCCTTGGAACATTCCATATGGCCCACAACACAAAATGAAGGGGACGGGGGGGGGGAGGGGCTGAGAATCCGAGTTTCGACCCTCCCATCAACCCCTGGAGTCCCTAGGGGTGTGCAGCTCCGAGGGTGGCTTGGAGGTGATGGCAATATTTGACCACAATCTGCAGTGGTCTCCACAAGTAGGCGGGGCATAGCGGGAGGGAGCGGCGAGCACATGGCTTTCCAGGGGTGCCTCAGGCCGCCCCCGCACAGGGCCTACAAAGCAGCCGCCGGATAAATACCCAGAAGTTGTACATGTGGATAACACTCCCATGGATCGATATTTGTGCAACCGGTACTTTATCATGAAATAAATTTGTTGATATCAACCAAACCAATCGTCATTGGGTGTCCATAGACCCCAACGAGTTGCATCCGCAAAAAGTCATATCTGTTGGAAGACTCCATTTAAGGTCCACCTGCGAGCAGATTCCAATGACTTGGAGCTGCGACACTCTTCCAGTGAGTACCCGCCATAAGTTGTAGCTGCGTGCAAATGATGTGCAAATCCCACTAAATTGTAAATACAAAGTAGCATCAAGTCACTCAACAGTCAGCAGTCAACTCACACACTGACCTACAAGTAACACAAACCTACAAGTAAGTTTCAATGTGTAGCAATCCCAAGAATATTGGATGTGCGTGGACATGCAAACTCTGACTTGGTGGTCTAAGAGCAAATCCAATGCATTTTAACTGCAGGTCATTCCAAGAAATTGTACTGCATGAACTCCCATTAATTTGTACACACATGAAAATTAGTTGGCACACACAGGCACTAGATTGGCATTTGTTCGCAGGTACAACTAATTGATTTGTATACATGCGTACCATGTATTAGAATTTACTTTCAGGAACAAATTATTGCAGTTCACAGCCTGCTGCACTTTTTTGAAGTTTACACACACACAAAACTGTTGGAAGCACTTGCTCTCACAATACATTAGGATTCACTCACAGGCACAATTCATTCCATTTACGCACCTCTACAGTTGATTGCAGTTTACACGCGCTTACAACTGATTTGAAACCTACCTGCAGGTACAGCTCATTGGAAGATACATGCCGTACAACCTGTAACAAAATACCCTGGGCAAAAACATAATTGATAATGCTTGCAAGTAAAATTATTCGGAAATAGCATACTCATAAAATTTATTAGAATGTAATGGTGCATATGGCTTATTGGTGTTTACACATAACTACAACTTATTCAACTAACAATGTAACCTGCGAACTAGGTTATCACATAACACAGATTACATAACATATTTGCAACAAACTTGTGATTTTAGACACAGGTCCAAGACCCGGCACGCCTTTTTGGAGACTACACATGTATACATCTTAGGGGTATTTGGTAAAACTTAGTACCGGACGAGGTAACACTTAGTAAAATTTGCTTGATCTAACAACCTCTCTTCGAGGTGATTTGGTAAAAATTAGTAGAAACGAGGTAAAACTGCGTAAAAAAAATTGTTAAACAAAATTTATAAATTGATATTTACTAAGTTTTACCTCGGTGTACTAAGTCCCTTCCCCCGGTTACCGTTTTAAAGTAGGTAAGGTAGTCAACACTTCGATGGTAGGTGGTACTTTTGTTTAAGGGCACAAGACCCGAGTCCATTCTCGGCCACTTGTGTTAGTGGCGCCCCACCCGGGCCAAACCATCATGCACAACGTTTAGTTGGCGATCCGCCAACATAACAAAATATATAAACAAAATCAGGGTCAGAAAAGAGTCCTGGCATGGCCATGGTCAATATCTGTGCCAACTACTTGCAAGTAGTTACAAAAGACACGCTTGAAAATCAAGTCAGCCTTGGTATCTGCATGGCGCGGTTTGTCTCGCACTGTGGGATTACTGGTGCACATCCCAAACAGAGCCGTTTTGAACTCCCCTTGCAGCTCGGTGCAAAATGCTTGGTCATTTCTCAGTTGACCGTCAGCATTTTGCACGGGGGGGGCGAACCCTCGGTTCTGGACGCCAACTACCCCCCCAACTAACTGTTGGCCGGAGGCCCCTTGGGGGGGGGGGGGGGCATCTGAGGGGGGGGGGGGTCCAAGTGGGGCAATTAGGGGTGGTGGTGGGGGGGGGGGGTTCAGGTTGGGCGATTTGGGGTGTTGGGGGGGGGGGGGCACAGGCTCCCCTTACCTCCCTTGCCCTCCCTCTAACCATACCATCACCATAAACCTAACCCTAACCTTTGCAGCCAGTTGGTTTGGCCATGCCAGCCATGTTGATTGGGCTGAACAAGATCCCCCAATTTCGTTCATGGCTGCTTTTGCCACATGATTGCTCTCCATTTTGGACCCCAACACTCACTCTGACCCTAGCCTAGGGTGAGAGCCAGGGCTAGGGCTAGGGTTAGGGCTAGGGTTAGGGTTAGGTGTAGGGATAGGAGTAGGCTGAGGGTTGGGGGTGGGTGTTGGAGTCAACGTTGGGTTTAAGGATAGTGTTGGGGTGCAAATTGGACAAAATTTTCCTTAGGGCACCTTTGGTGTTCATGTAGCATCGGGCGCCTTCAGCGCCCATGGACGCCTGAGGGCGACACCTTTGGCAACTAACTGTTGGCCGAAGGCCCCTAGGGGGGGGGGGGGGGGGGGCAGGGGTAGTTGGCGTCCCAGGACCCGCGGAGTCGCCCCCCCCGTGGCATTTTGGGGATATTGAGGAGGCATACCACTTGCGACAAATCCACACACGACCATGGGTGTTGACAACAGAAGCAGCAACAACAGTAGGCACACTAGGACAGGCGTTAACAGCACCAGCAGCAACAACGGCAGAAGCAACAGCAACAACACCAGGGTTGGCTGTCCAAAATTGGCGCAACCCAACACAGATCTCCGATTGACACAAGATGGACGCATGCAAGGCACAATGACGAATTTTTTTTGAAAATTTTTTTCACTAAATTTCAAATTTTAGTAAAAAATATTTACTAAGTTCTTCCTCTGGGGGTGGGTTTTTTACTAAGTAATTTACTTACTAAATTTTTTTTTTACTAAGCAATTACTTAGTGGAAAAAAATTTTATGTAGTAAATTACTTACCCAAAAAATAAGTTTTCCCACTTCTGACTGCCACTGAGCCCACTTGTGGGCCATTTCTGGTATTGTCCCCCCACTCTGAAATCCACGCTTTGTTGTGTGGCCCCTTGAGTCGGGGTTAGGGACTCTCAATCCACGCCTTGTTGCGTGGCCCCTTGAGTTGGTGTTAGGAACTCGGACTCTCAATCAACGCTCTGCTGCGCGGCCCCTTGAGTTGTCTCGGCATTGTCAAGGGCATATTGCAAGTGCCACAAGATCGATTGTGGTTGTTGCGTGAAATGGCTGAAGCTATTGTGTACTTCAGTCGTTCAAAGGCGACGTCCACCCCAAGGACCCCACTGTACATTGGGAGGTGGCTCAGATGTACCCCGAACCCAAATCTGTGGACCCCGTTGACACATGCTTTTCTTGTGATGGCACACCTCACATCGCGTGCCACGAATGTAACGTTCCATTCCGCTTCCACATGTCCATCGGCGGCTATGGAGGGTCATCCGGGTGGCGGACTGGCAAATGTGCATGGCGGTCCTGGTGGGATCAAAGCAAATTGCACTGATCCAGGGACACGACGCACTCGGTCGCGCCACGGCGGTGCTGCTGTCGCTGCCGGATGGGGATGACAATGCGTCACCAGAAACCCGCCTCACATTGGGTCCGGATGCATTTGGAGCCGGTGGAAGAGGCCCAGTCAGGCGGGCAGCGATTGGTGATCGCATTGGCTCAGTGCCCCAGTGATGGAGGGGTAGACCGGGGCAGTCAAGCAGGAGTGGACATCATTGTGGAGATCGTGCAGGACTATGGGTGGAGGCTCCTGGCGGGAGGCAAACCGCGTCTCCGGGCGGTGAGATGGCCCCGGCTGCTCGAATACCTCTCGGGGGAGTCACGCAGGCAACTAGTTCTCGCCCCAGCGGCATCATGGGACCAAGCGTAGCGAAGCCTGCTCAATAGTGCCACCGCTCGTGCCTTGGTAAGTACGCTACTCTGCTGCCACGAGGCTGGCAACGATGTTTGGCAGGACCTGTGGTCTCAACGCTGCGAAGGTGGCTGTGTCCCCTCACGGTCGATACTTCCGCTAGTATGCAGCGGGTGTGGCACTACGGCGCCAGTATGGGTGCATCAATGCGCCTCTACCCCGCTGTGTGGGTCCTGTCGAGAGCGAGCCGGCAGGGGGTGGCCCAAGGCCAGGTGGGCGCTGCGGCACTCCGGACAACTGTCATTGAGCGCGTGGACGGTGATCCGGCGTGACTTGTAGGAAGTGCAGGTGGGTGGGGTGCACTGCCCTGATGATCCATCTACGGTGCTTCCCCTGCTACTACGGTGGGCTGCACTGGACGGCGACTCCCGGTTCCTATGGCTCTGGCATCACAGAGGGGACCTGGCGATATCATAGGGGGACGGCGGGGTACGTGGGTGAAGCAGTGTGACCAGGTGCAACAGTCAGGTGAGTACCGAGCGCTGTCCGACTGGTGGATGCAAAAGTAGAGATGGCATATTGGATGTGGCCTCGTCCAGGCCTATGCATGCGGCAACTGCAGGTGTGATATGACGGCTGTCACGACGTGGCAAGTCGCGCCGGCTTGATGGTGTGCAACACCGCCTCCGCATGCACGGCTCGAACGATGTATAGCTACCCCCGCCTGCACCAAGTTGCCAATTACAACAGTGAGGTGTCATGGGTCGTCCCGACCAGGGTAATGAGGCCCAAACCCCTGTAGGGTATTCCCATGGCACCGGGGTCTGTACTGGCGACCTGGCTACGGCAGTCACGGGGGTTCATCCTCAGGTTACTCCGGGGGGTTGAGTGGATAGGCACATGTCCCCATACCGGCACTACCGATGTCGGCCAAGGGCTGTGGAGGACAGCTAGATGGGTCGGGCTATGTGTGGAGTCGCAGCAGCTTGGATGGCCACGTGGGGTGTGCAGGGTTGCTGCAACTCGGTGGTGAATGGCAGGTGGAGAAGGTCGTTGGCCTGTGAAACAGAGGCGGGCATTATGGCTTGGAGGGGTGTATGTACGTGAGGTTTGGGGCTGGGGGAGTGCCACTATGGGGGTGCCCCTTGACCCCAGAAACAACGCAAGGAGGTATTGGGCCCCGGGACAAACTTCGTGGGGGTATAGGGGTGCCCCTTGACCCTAGGACCAACTCACGGAGGAATAGGGGCCGCCGACGGGTCCCAGGAGCAATTCAGTGGGAGTACTGGAGTGTCCGTGAGCCCTCGAACAACTCATGGAGGTACTAGGGTGTCCCTTTGACCCCTGAAACAACTCAGAGGGCGTACTGGGACATCCCTTGGCCCTACGAGCAAATTAGAGGGACACTGCCTGCGGGCATGTACATAGCCTAACCAATTGACCTCTGCACATGTGACTAATGGCACGGCGGCGGGGGCGGTGGCGGTGGTGGGCGCAGTGTGAGGAACTTGCGGGTCAAGGGCGTACGCGGCGTCCAGTGGCCTAGCGAGGCACGGTGGCGGTGTGTGCAGGCGGTGGTGCAAAGTGATGGCAGTAACAGACGGCACAAGCATGGCGGTGATAGCAAGAACGAGGGGATATATAGGAGTGGTGTGGCAAGAGCGGCCCGTGGTATCCCATTGTACACCGTGCCTGTATGGGAGGTCCAGGGGGTGAGGCACAGGCCAATGCTATAAGTCGTCGGTGGCTGCCCAACCTGCGGCCTGGCCACCACTGCGGCGGAAATGGCCCAACCACGGGAGCTGGCCAAACACCGCACGTAAGGCTAAAGGGTAGGCGTCAGGGCATTGTATGTGGGCCACATGAGGTGAACCTGGTTACCACAGCCCGGGGCGAACCTCTGGTGGGTACCCCTACAAGGGGTCGATAACCAAGCTACGGCACCCATCAGCCCGAATCCTAGCTAGCGATATTCACGGGTTGTGCCTCTCTTGCCGCGGGGTGGCCGGCGTCCCCCCTGTAGACCCTCGTGTTATAGTAATGGAGAGTATGTACAATGACCACTAGTCCGCTCAGATGACGCCCTATGGGGAAAGGACACAGTAATATATATATATATATATATATATATATATATATATATATATATATATATATATATATATATATATATATATATATATATATATATATATATATATATATATATATATATATATATATATATATATATATATATATATATATATATATATATATATATATATATATATATATATATATATATATATATATATATATCTATCTATATCTATATATATATATATATATATATATATATATATATATATATATATATATATACATATATATATATATATATATACATATATATATATATATATATATATATATATATACATATACATATACATATATATATATATATATATATATATATATATATATATATATATATATCCTCTAATCTACACCCCTCTCCCCAACTCTAGGTGGCTCAACCATACGGCTCTAAGGTACGTGCGAAGGGTACAACTTGGTGCATGCGTGTGGCAGAACGGGCTAAACTCGGTGAAAACGCGCTCCAAATGGGCTCAAAACACTTGTTTGTGCACCCCCAATGGTCCAGGGTCACTTTTGGATAAACGCATTTTTGACCCATTTTCCACCCATTTTTCTCCCAAAACGGCCCCTTTTCAAGGTATATTGGGAGTTTCCATGGGCCAAAACCCGTTCCAATGGGCTCAAAACGGGCTAAAAACACTTGTTTGAGCATCCCAAATGGTCCAGTATCACCTTTGGAAAAATGCTTTTTTGACCCATTTTTGACCCATTTTTGGGCCCAAAACGGCCCATTTTCAAGGCATTTTGGGATTTTCCATTGGCCAAAACGCGTCACCACGGGCTCAAAATGGGCTAAACACACTTGTTTGAGCATCCCAAGTGGTCCAGGATCACTTTTGGAAAAGCGCGCTTTTCACCCATTTTTGACCCATTTTGCTCCCATTTTCAAGGCATTTTGAGATTTTCCATGGCCCAAAATGTGTCACCACGGGCTCAAAACGGGCTAAAAACACTTGTTTGAGCATCCCAAGTGGTCCAGGAACAACTTTGGAAAAAATGAATTTTTTCGCCCGGGGACCCTAGTGGACCCACCTTTGGCCCCATCCGTGCGCGGGCCGCGCTGCCCTCCGGCTCCATCAAGTGACCACTGGTACGGGGGTCTAGGCGTCTCGTTGGGCGATTCTGAGGCTTGGAAACCACAAAAAGTGGGGGGTTGCGGGTGGACTAGGTAATTCGGTTTTGAGCCACGTAGCCCAAGATACGGTCCGTTCTTGGTTTCGGGCCTGTTTGACACGAAAAGCGCACATTTAGGCCATTTTTAGCCATCTTTGGGCCGTTTCTCGGACATATCGTGGAGTTAGGGGGCAACAAAGAGCTCTTGGTCACGGGGCAATCAAGGCGCACGTGCGACGTAGCAACCGTTTCCCTTGGTTTGTCCGTTTTGACTGGGAATGGGGGCCGTTTTGGGCCAAAAAAGGCTATTTTGGGGCACCAAATTTGCAGTTTTGGGAGGGCACCTTCCGAACTTGGCGCCCTTGCCCCGGGGCGCCACCGGTGTGTTTTTGCCTCGAAACTTGGTTTTGGCAAGGCCACCACCTAGGCTCTAGGATGGCTAGAGTAGAGTAGAGCCCGGAGCGATGAGGCCGCGCAATGGCCAAAACGGGAAGGAGAAGTGCTTGTAGCTTGTTGCTTGCTTGCTTGTTAGCTAGATTTAAGGGGAGAGGGGTGTAGTAATATATGGGGTCTGGTGGGGGTCTACAATAGGCGCGGCTGCTGTCTTTTGGTGGCGTTGCAATGTTACGATGTGCTTGTATGTGTTTTTGTGTCTTGGGCAGGGGGATCAGAAGGGGTGCCCAAGGTGGGCTCCAATGATTGATGGCCTATACAACACGGACATGGGGGCAATGAAGGCAGAGGGCCAGGCTAGGCTGGAGCTCCCCAGAAACGTGGCTGCAAGTCTGTGGGCTATTGCATGTGCCGTACCAAGAGGGGGAACAGGGTGCACGCGGGCCGAGGGGATTACATGACAATGGACTTCCGGAGAGAACACCGGGACAGGGCCAGCTCTTGCTTCGCCGCATGGATGCTGCTTTCTTGGTTGCTGCAGTGCACCCATAGGAAGTGCCCTTACTTATTACTTGTTGTTGTGCTGCTGCATTGCCATGCCTTGCCCCCTTACCCCCGGCGATTCAACGGGCCAGCGCTCGTCGCCGTTGCTAATGCTAATGCTCTGCAGTCGCCACTGCCCCCAAAGCCTGGTTGGCCGGTATCCCCGGTCCTCTGGGTCCTCCGTCATGCTGTGGGCCACCCCAGGCAGCCCTGGGACCCACGGGATCGAGCAAGGCAAGAACCACCTGTTGGTGCGATATGCCCGGTAACTCCACTAGATGGCATGATAAGTGGTTATGACTATGACTATGTATGTTTGTATGTATGTATGTATGTATGTATGTATGTATGTATGTATGTATGTATGTATGTATGTATGTATGTATGTATGTATGTATGTATGTATGTATGTATGTATGTATGTATGTATGTGTGTATGTATGTATGTATGTATGTATGTATGTATGTATGTATGTATGTATGTATGTATGTATGTATGTATGTATGTATGTATGCATGTATGTATATGGGTGTTTGACGGGGGGGGGGGGGTTCAAACGGTTGTGAATAGCAGGTACTCCACTTCGGGCCAATGGTCGCCCATGGTAAGAAAGCACCTTTTCTGTGATCTGTTGCCCCCAGAAGAGTGGCGGGTAAGGGCTTTAGATGCATTTTCACTCCCTTTGGCTACTTAGAAACGCCTGTTGTATTGTAGTGTTGGAATTGTTTTCAGTCAAGTTTTTTTGTCAACAACAGAGGAGTGAAAGCAAGCAATCATAGTTGACTCAAGTCCAAACAGCATTTTTTTCCATGATCGGTCACCTTCAAGGGGTGCATGCAATGCAATGCAAGACGGTAGGTTATGTTGGGTGTGGTTTATCCATTTTCACATCTGAAAAATGCCATCCAAGTGACTATTCAAGCAGAAAATGACTGAAAATCTGAAAGCAAGCAGTTCGTTTCATCCAAAATATTAAGCATCTACTGTCACTGCCCAACAAAAAGAGTTTTGCAGGAAAGGGGCTCTGGGCGTTGACCCATCCAAGCAACTTCTTCATGGTAATTTACCGAGGTTTACAATGTAGTGGAGCCAAAAAGCTAGTTTGGGCAAACGTTGATGGTACACAATGAAATGCAAATTTACCTCACCCCCTCGTACCGTGTGACAAAATGGGGCTTAAACACAGGTTGTGTATTTCTTAGCCGCTTCAACTTTCTGGGTTGGTGCACTTCATTGTAATAGAGTCGTGCGGACAAAATCTTGGGAACTACTCACAGGTAGGGGGCCTTTCTGTCCTCCCAATGGGTCCCAAAAATGTGACATTCTGGTGGTTGAACCTGGCACTGTCCTTGTGCAGCATGTGCCACATTGCATGGGGTGACTGGACTTTACTCACACATGCAACCCGTAGTACTCTGGGAGAATACCGGAATACCTGTAGGCGGGCCGATGTCGGCCCAGCTGGCCTCCCTGACGCTAATGCATAGGGAAGTCGTACAGCCCCTGCCATGGGGCTTGCAGCAGGCCCTATGGATCCGCTCCCGTGACAACTTTTTGTTCATGCTGAAACTCACAGGACACCGTATTGCAGTCTACTTGCGGGTACCAAATGTTAGAGTTCACTCGCATGGCAAACATATTGAAGTTGACTCATGGGTACAACTGACTGGAGTATACTTGCAGGTAACCAGGAAACTTTTCGTGGGTCTGATTTATTGGAGTTGAGTGACTGACTAGAGATTCCTCACAGGTACAACTTATTGATTGGAGTTTGCGGATGGTTTGAATGATTGTGATCTACTTACGGCTACCAATTCATACTCGCCAGCATATCACTGAAAACCGCCAATTGAACCCCGTAACAATGGTACTTAGTACGAACAGTGTAATACAACTAGTGATATTAGCTGAAGTTACAACAGACCATCATCCATGCTGACTGTTCTATGCATCGGACTACAGGCGCGTCCGGTGGAGCAGTCTTTGCGGTGTTGTAAAAACCAGACGTGCGGATTACAAGTGCAGCCCTATGCGATCGGAACCGATGCCTGCAGCCGTGGAGGGGGGGGACCTCACTGTTCTTCTCCTTGAAGAAATGACTGTACTTCCCACGGAAGGTCCCACATGTGACGCTCCATTGTACCACAACCCCCAGGTCATTGACGGACCGCAGGTACAGTCCGTACATGGGCGACTCGATCGAGGTACTGCTGGTGCGGCCCCCAGGGCGGGGGAGGCTGGCGGTGATGCCACTGTGGCCCTCGGAGGGCGGCCGCAAGAGGCGCGCTGTGAACGCGTACCCGTTGCACGTGAACACCGGGGACTCATAGCAGGAGTACGACTTCTGCATGTGGGCGTGCCACGTCACGCGGAGGCTCCCACCGGTGGTCAGCGTGGCCTGCATCGATGGGAATTTGGCAGTCAACCCACTGATCTTCGTGGACTGCTCCTCCATGCGCTTCTTGGTGGCCTGCAGCTCATCGCTGAGCTCAGCAACAAGCTTGGTCTGCTTGATGAGCTTCCCCATAAGCTGCAGGGGGCGGCGGAGAAAGCCAGAGAGGGACATGCGACCGCAGGGGGTGACGGTTGTTACACAGCAGAGGGCCGAGTGTTGGTGCCGGAGGGCTTGCGGGTGCGTCTTAGGGGCTGGAACAGGGGGGCTTGAAGTGGAGGGGACCGGATTGCGGGGGCACTTGGGGGCTGGATTTGCAAGGGGGGGGACAAAAGTGGGAGACTTGGGGTGGACCTTTGATGGCAGGACCTGGAGTCACAGGGCGTGGCCTGGTTCCATTGTCACTTGGGTTCATTTGGTGCTGATCTGATTCTTCAGGAACGGTCCATTGCCGACCGGCACATCATGACAGAAAATCCGCAGCATTCGTTTGGACCAGACATAATCATTTTCACGGTTTTTTGAAACGTCCAAAATCTCATGCACTCAAACCAGGAATGGGGCCCCTCTGTGTTGCAGAAGTCATTTGTGATCCACGCTCCTCATTAGTGTGGCCCCAATATGGCCCTGATGGCAATGACTCCTGCTCAACCTCTGACTTGAAGGACAACTTTACCCGAGCCTCTATCTCAGCCTCGGACTCAGAGACCAATGCAAACTAACGTTCCACATTGGGACTTGTCGACAGCATGGTCGACAAAGCCACAAGCAACTCACCAAGGGCACCGGGGTGGTGTTGTCAAAATTGTATTGGGTCTTCAATGTGGTTGGCCTGGTGATAATTGTCTGATCGGTCGTGGCAGCTGGGCTATGTGCCGGCTCGTCCACTACAATATCCAATGTAAGCGGTGTCCTTGCGCTGCCCTCCAGGAATGGGTATAACTGTGGTGGGTGGGTCCCCCTTCTCCACCCCTGCCACCCCTATTGTAACGAAGCGTCACGATATCTGTGATAAAAAAAATCCCATGGAGCCTTTTGGGCATCACGATATTTTTGGAACCGTGGATTTCCCACGATAGCCCTTCGTACATATCGTGACACGTCACGATTCACTACCCCCCGGACCCCACACCCCCCAAGCGGCGCGAAAATTCTACCCACGCCTGCTACCCTTTTGGATGTGGCCCCAAGTGTGGGCATTGTCATCCACTTTTTGATTCTTGGTGTCTTTCTTGTCTACCCGTTGGCGGCAACGGCAACGCGATGCCGGTGACAACGCATGCAATGTGGACAGAAGCTGGGGTGGAGTTGGTCCTTTTCCTGCCCTTTTTTGTGCAACTGATACCGGTGGCAGGTGAGGGGCCACCTGCCCTTTTCCACCCACCCATACCAATGGCAAATGATGGGCCACCTACCTGTTTGTGCTCAAAGATTTTCAGCCAAAATATGGTAAACAGTATAAATACTAAAATATGGGAAATACCACAAGTTTGGGAAAATTACGGCAACTGCAGAAATTACGAGAAAAAAATCGAACATAGTTTGCACGTGTCCTTGGACAATATGAGACGGAACAAATCGCATCCCTCTTCCCCCGCCCCTGCTGATGCCAATGTGCATGCACAAGCAGGAGGCTTTTTTCATGAAAAATGTGACTTGTGAAAATGGCAAAAATGAGGAACACTGCTGCTCTGGAATGGACATTGGTGTCACCAGAAACTTGGGTCAGCGGCATGCCACTTCATCAACATGGACACCTCCTAGTGAGCAAAACGTTCATGCAAATGCATAAACGGGGCAGGTTCCACAGAACAAATGCAATGTTCAACAGACACAATGCCATTCATGAGAACCCAGGTCCCTCTGGTTGGCACAGCCCAATATCATACAAGAACTCCCGTGCACTTTGCCACAAAATGTCAAAAGCTGTTTCCCAGAGTGCAGCAAACTTCACTGTCACTCTGTTCACATATCACAGTGTATTGTAAGATTTTGACCGTATGCCTTCTACATGTGAGGGTGCACTGTAGAGACAGTGCGTCAACCCATTCATTTCGAGGGCACAAATAAGTGTTACTGAAATGGGTGGATGATCGTACAATGCCACATTTGGAGCACAATGATAAAAGGGGAGGCAGTTTCCGAGGGGCAATACATTGTGGAACCCTTCTCCCCCCCCTCCCCAATTTTTTAAGGTCCCTTGATTTCTGCCACCTTCATGGGGCACCCCACACTTCAAATTGTGACTTAAACCCAATGGAGTGAGGTCACCTGCCCGACATGTTTCGTGGAATTCTCAGCCATATGACTCTCCATGGCATGCCGGGGCACCTCCTCGCCACACAGTTCACACTCGATCAGCTCGTACGGGCACTCATGCACCGCAAGCTCCTTGCGGGGCATTGTCTCTCCGCAACCCTCACATCGGAGCTCCACCGCATCACATGTGCGCTCATGTTCCTCCAGCAACTTCTTCGACAGCTTCATCCCACAGCCGTGTGGGCAGAGGATGCGGACGTATTGGCAGTCCTCCTCCCGATGCCGCCTCCGGTCCTCCTCCGTCACGCACGTGAAGGAGCACCAATCGGTCTGATCGCCGGAGCTGGTGAGGTTGCATTTGTGGGGGGCGTTGGGGCACGTCGCAATGTGTGCGGCCAGCTCCTGCCGGGGCAGGGTCACGTCGCATGTGTCATAGAAGCACTTCACCTGCACAGCAATGTGTAGGGGGCAGGCCATTGCGTAGTGATACTGGGGGGGGGGGGTGTTAAATTGCCCCCCCCGCCCTCCGCGATTTTGGGTGACCCACCCACCCACCCACCCACCCACCCACCCACATCAGAAAATTTTTCTAGATCGGTTCCATCTCCCACCCCAAATGGACATTGATAGACAGCACTTCCCACCACCGGGGAATCTATCAACATCTTCCGGTGGTGAGAAATGGGTCTGTCAACTGCATACCCTTCGTCCGGAGGGCTCCGTATCTGGGCAAAGGGGGCCCAGAGGGCGGACCGGCTTTCCCCTGATGACGCATGCTCGTTTACACGCCCACGTTTCCACTTGTTTATGCCTCACAGCTGAGGCGGTGCTGCGGAAACATCGAGGCCTACTGACACAGAACCCACTGTAAATGCACAAGCTTACACTCTCTTTGCCACCTGTCCGCAGGCGCGGGCATGTGACACAGGCAACCCAGAGGGGACGTTTGCCCGGCGCGCCCGGCATCCAAATCAATGTTCCGGCCATCCATCCCAATGCTTTACCCCCAAACACCACTCCCACCTCCAGCCCAGGCTGCCTAAACCCTGCCGTCTCGGGGGGCCACGCGTGTGCGGAATGGCTACGTCGCCCCTGCCTTCTCGGGGGTCTCCAACGCGGGGACAAAAAATGGGGAAAAGGGGGGGACAACCGGGGGAAAACAGGGGGAAACTCTGCCCGGCGCGCCAACGCACGCTCCCATGCAGCCTCCCTCTGCGTTGTCTGGGGCCCCGGGCCGCAGGTGACCCCCCCCCCTCCCGCGCCGCACCGCACCTGCAGCGACGAGATCAGCTTCCGCAGGGTGAAGTTCGGGACGGTGTCGCCCCCCGGCTGCCGGCACGTGGGGCACTCCTGCTTGCGGACGAACGCCCGCTTGAGGCAGCTGTTGCAGAAGGAGTGCCCGCACATCCGCATGCAGACGGCGTCCTGCATGACCTCCCAGCAAAGCGAGCAGCTGAACTCCTCGTCCGTGGCCTCCGCGTACTTCAGGGGCTCGTCGGGACTGACGGGCACGCGGAACCACGGCGCCGCGCTGGCGTCCACGGTCTTGTACTTGGATTTGCCCAGCGAACTGTTCGAAGTGGGTTCGGGCTCCTCCTGAGCGTCGGGCTTCGCGGGGGCGGGCGGGTCGGTGCCCATCTCGGGGCTGGTGCGGCCGCCGCCGCCGCCGCCGCTCGCGGTGCTGCTCGGGGCGGTGCTGCCGCCGCCCTCCGGCGCCGCCGATCCGGACGGACTACCGTCGATGACGCCGTTGCAGACCACCGGGACGGTGGCCACGGGCGCGGCCGCGACCACGTCCGCACTGCTGCCGCTGCCGGCGGTGCTGACCGGCGTCGGACTCCGGACCGTGTCGAGGCCACTCACGGGCGTTGGGCTTCGCGCCTCGTCCCCGTTCTGGGCCTTCACCGTCAGTGCGTTGCCGTAGTCCTCCGCGTCCTCCCATTCCTCGTTGTCGGCGGGCGCGGCGTTGCTGAAGGGCGTGTGGGGGCTCTGGGGGCGGATGGGACTCACAACGGTCGGGTCCAAATGAATGGCGGGACCGGGCCCCTTGGCCTTGACCTCACTGACCTCGTTCTCCAGCAGATCGATCTTTGACTGGGCGGTGCTCACCTCCGTCTGCACACTGCAAACCTCCGCCTCGAGCTTCGTCATGCGCTCCTGCAGCATCAGCTGCCCTGCCACGGCGTCCCCTTGAGCGTGCGACCGGTGTTCCTTGCCGACCGCCACCGTCCAATAGAGGTCTGGGAAGAAGAGCAGCCGGTTGTTGTCTTGCAGATGTTGGCAGGCGGCGGACTTGAACTGCATCAGGTCGTAGGGCGTCGGTACATCAAGTGACGCCAGCATCCTGCAAGCACAGGGGAACAGAGGGCAATGGTTGTGCAATGGTACCTGTGTTTCTGGTCCTTGGACTCCAAGCGGACATGGACAACGTACCCCCGCGTACGTCTGACATGGACACCACACGACCAATGTGAATGACCGTGGCACAAACACATACAACAGATGTAGACACCATACCTCCAACAACAACCTCCAGCAACAAAACACAGACATGGAGATGGTAATTCATGTCTGTGGTGGGTTGGTGGGAGATTGACCACATTTGTACTCCGCAGGTGTCTGTCGTGTGTTGTCCATGCCAGACGTATGTGGTCCATGTCGGATGTCAGCAAAGCGGGCGTCTTCTCTCACGCTATCCAGCCCAGGATAGCGCGAGAAGGAGCAACAACGTCCAGCCGCCCAAGGGCCATACTCCTCCATGTGCCGCGTACATGAACAGCATACCACAGGCAATGATGATAAACAAACATGGAGCACATACCACAAATGTGAACAACAAACGTCTGACATGAGCAGGAGGCTCCCCCCTGGCGCCTGTGGTGGGCTGTAAATCTGTGCGATAAATGCGTTGCGCATGTCTGTGGTATGCACAACATACCACAGACATGGGCAATGTACACCAGGGGAATGGCACGACTCTTGGCAGGTGTACGCCGCTGGTGTGGCCCATGCCATTGGCGGGCCTACGGGTTGTGTCAGCTGTGAGGAGGCTCCTTTGGGGATTACGGAGGCGCATGCCATGCCTTAGGGGCGCAGACCACGTCTCCCAGGGCACAGTGCATCAAGTGATGGGGCACAGTGTGCGCCTACGCGCTGCACCGCGCTTCTCGGCACGCGGCATGGCACGGCTAACATGCACATCCCCAGGCACCCTCTGAGGAAGGGCCCCCAGGGCTCCCAGGGGTCAACAATGAGTTTTCCCAGACCTGATTGGAGACCACCTGCCATGACCATGAGAAACACATCTTGTTCCACGGACATCCGGTTTTGGCCTCTGTGCCTGCGGTACATTTCATTTGAAAATCTTGCGAATGGCGCATCTGAGGACCGAAAATGGGTCAAAGACAACGAAAAAATGACCGTTTCCAAATCTGCTCAGGGACCATCAAGAACCCCAAAAAAGGCACTGTTGGGCCATGACCACCCGCTTTTGAACCCCCCACCATAGCAGCACCGTGTGCAGAGTAAAATGCGAGTCGTGTGGGTGGGTGTGGTGGTGGCGTGGATGTAGTGCACAGTGCCAAGTGCTCCATGTACAGTGTGCAGAGTGTACGCCGCACGGTGGACTGTGTGCATTGCGGAGGGCCCTGCCCCTCCTCAGCTGAGTCCCAATAGTCGTTGGGGGCTAGTGGTAGGTTGGCACATACCTTAGCAAGCACCATACACTCTGTGATCTGAACAACATATGATGGACATGCATGCATCATGGACATTTTTGTGTTAGGCTGCATGGACAGAATTTTCCTTCCAGTGCCTTCGTCACCAATGGTTATGCCAGGCCCCAGCCGGCATCTGGTAACTCAGTGTGGCCCAAGGCCAGGGACGCGGAAAAGGGGGTGTCCACATCACCGGACCGGAGAGGCGGCCCCGCCCTGGACAAAGGGTGAGAATATACCGCTTGATTTCATCCGCAACTTCCTTCATGTCGGGTCGCTCTTGGGGTTTGTCCACCAGGCACTTCTGCAGCAGCACACAAAGTGGTTCCCATTCGATGGCATCCAAAATGTCTTCCATATCGGCTTTCTCCGGCGTCACGCCCGATGCCAGTTCCGCCACGGTCACTCCAAAAGAAAAGACATCCGCCTTAGGGGAGGGCGTGCTGCCAGCCTTGACTTCGGGGGCGATGTAAGCATTGGTTGGCGCGGGTGGGGCGCCCAGGTCCCCAATCTTGCACCCACAATTCGTGGTCACCAAGATCGCCAAAGGTACGAGCTCACCGTGGAGCATGTTTCGCTGGTGCATGTGCAGCACAGCATTCGCGATGTCCAGCACCATGCTGGTCAGCACCTCCCGTGAGGGCTTGAAATTCAGGAAATGGATGAATTCGTGCAGCGTGAATGGGCAAAGCTCGGTGAGCACGGCCCGGACAGCACCGCTGGGTTGGACAGCAACGGTGCCGAAAAGGCGCACAAATTCCGGCAGGGTGCAATTAGGCAGGTTGTTCGCCAGGCGGCGCAGCTGCTTCGAGGAGTTCTCATCTTTCGGAGTCTTCTTGGCCATGAAGGAGCCATGTGCGAACACAACGTGCGTCGGCCCCGAGGTGGTATGGTGGAGTTCGAAGCCTGTCTCCTGCCACACAAACGGGGCGTAAACAATGTCAGGCCCGTCGGGCCTCGCAGCCATGTGGCAAATACCCGCCTGAGGCAAGAAAAGAGGGTTGGAAGATGCATCGGCAGCAGCAGCAAACAGCGTGACTGCAGCAGGGCACAAACCACGGTGAACACGGCTGGTTTGAGAGGAAACTCGCCCGACGGTGTGAAGTCGGCTGAAGGCCCCTTGAGGGGGGTCACGAAATCAGCCAGTTGGTACATGCGGGTGTGTGCACCGGTTGTCCAGGAGGAAAGGTACCTTCCTTATCCACAGGTGGCGGGGGGGGGCAGTATTTTTGGAAGGTGACGGTGGGACAGTTGTCCCTGGGCTCGCACGCAGGGGCTGCTTCTGCCCTTGGGGTCCCTCCCATGCCAGCACCAGCATTGATACAAAGTCTTTGCCAAGACGGCAAAGTGGTCCGTGGGCAGGGCCACCTGATCCTTGGTGTGGGAGGTGACGGACCTCTTATGCTTCGGTATTTATTACTACATCCGGTTCAGGGCAATGCATGTGCCGAATGTGCCTGCGGTGCAGCGTGCGGTGCGATGTAACCCCTTGTTATTTGTGAAACAAGGGACGTTGAAACTTGTGTGCAGGACATTTGAGGACATTTGAGCCCTCAAAAGGAGGTGTGGGGAATGTAAAGGGGGTGCGCATGTGAGCCCTTGTCAAAAGGCCCAATGATGGGTAAGGGCCCTATGATGGAGCAGCTCATAAATCAAGCCGTAACACGGCCCTAGCGAAAAATGTCGGAACATTCTTCTTCCGCATTTTCATTTTCACTCCTTGATTTCAACACGCTGAAAGAAAATTTCCTTTATTCTCCTTGTTGTCTCGTTGAGTGGGTGCCCGCCTCCTTGGCTCCCCACCCCATCCAGGCCGGGTACCACCTAAAAAGTGGGTACCTTTGTGATTCCGACGCCCCCCCCCGTGGCTAGAGCGCTGGAGGACACACAATACACAGATTTCAAGACACATCACAGACAGTAGACTTTTATCACCACACTCACCACACGAAACATCGGACACATCCGATTCTTCACTACCCATCCGACACTAATGCCGCCTCGTGTCGGAAAGGCAACCCATCATGGTCACGGTTATCTCAAACACTTTTGGATAGTACGCCGCACAGCGTGTGCACAGGGCACGCACAGGGCAAGTTTTGGGCACGTTTCCTAACCATAGGCCCGTGGCGTATCACAAAGAGGGAGTGCACGGAACTATATGCTATTGTACCCCCCCCCGCCCCTTGTCGTTCCCCACCCCAGGGAAGACGGTCCCCCACCACCCCCTGGGGGATGGTCACCAAGTGACGGTCCCCCACCCCCCCCTGGGGGACCGCACTACCACCATACACGCACATTTGCAGGCACAGAAATTGCAGCATAAAACGAAAGAATTCAGCGTAAGATACGTTCAAAGGGCTGCCCATGTACGGAGACCTACTCCTTGACCGGCGCGGTGTAAAATTTCTTGGTCCTGCTCCACTTCACCTTGAACTCTGGCACATGCTCTCCACTTTCCACTGGAATGCTTTGGGCAGCACTCTTGGGTGGTGGTTTTGCCTTCTTGGTTGGAGGCTTGGCAGGCGCAAGCAGATTTTTGGGAACCCATTTCCCTTCGGGATTGTCCCTTGTAAAATACAACTTGTTCCCAAAACTGTGTCCCATACCCCATACACCACGGGCACTCTTCACCCACACAACCTCTGGGTCAGAATTCAGGTCACTATCATCATCCGTCACATTTGTCCGGTCCCAGGGGGAAACATGGTTGTGCTGTCAAGTTCCATTTCAGCGAAAGTAAGCAAAATGTCCCGCCATGAGTGCAAGGGATACAAGTGGCAGTGCCCCACAACACAGTTACCCACACAACAACACAATGAGCCGCAACGAAAAATTTTGGGTTGACCAAGTGACGCCCCCCCCCCCCCCCCTGGGGAACGACAAGGGGTGGGGAACGACAAGGCGGCGGGGGGGGGGGGGGGTACTTGACTTGAGGGTCAATTTCTTGTCCGCTGCACATTTCATGTTTCTCCAAAACACACTTGTGCAATGAATGCGCTCCACTAGCAGCACACATGTGGGGTCCTCTCCACATTTCAACAAGTAAGCACCAAACAAACCATGGCAATGAGTTCACACGTTGAACGGACGCGTGTGCTTACCTTCCACCCGACTTCATGCCATGTGGAGGCAAAGATATCAATTCCAGGAGACACCAACCCTTCACACATGTGAATTGGGGGACCTAGATTAAGCAAGCGACGCCTTGTTAAAGTCGTCAGATGTCGAGCAATATTGTTTTGCTTGTATTCTGCTTCTGCGTATGGGCTGATGAGAAGCCCCATGTTCCACATATCACAAAGTCGTTGACATGGAATATTTGAGAACTAGGAGAGCAAAATCAAGAGTAGCGTTCTACTTGGTGTTCTGGGTTTTCTTGTACCTCGATTGGTTAACCCTAATGGAGTGCGAGGTTGCACCATGGTGCCACCTATCACAAAATTGGATGCTAGAATACCGACCAATTTGGTACAAAGTCCAACTTTTCTACATGGAAAATGCACAAATGAGCGAGCACTAAGAGGCGGCCCAAACACAAGGGTAGCACCGCATGCGAATTCGTACGAGAAACAACTCGTGAGATGCACATTAAAGCGAGCAAAGCAAGCAGAGCATGTGTTCCGTTGAGGACCAACCCAAGCCTTTTGGTGTCACTTGCTTGGGCAAAGAGCCATTCGTTTTGAAAAAAAAGCAGAATTAGTCGAATTTATGTGCATGGTACGCCGGCACACGAGGCATACCATGCGCAAATCATACACCTTAACTCACCTACTCTTCTCCCGTTTTAGTGAAAATTGTGACAAGTCAAATGCTCAACATCAATGGGTGGGCCAAACAAATTCCTCATCGAAAGGAGTTCGGTTGTTCTAACTAAATACACCTTCACACGTTAGGGCAAATGTTACGATGCTTCGATTGGATGCACTTAGATGATTACCGGGCGTGTAACCGCGGGCGCGTTCCCCAGGAATGTGTTCCCCAGACCGCATTTTGCCGATGAAAGGTGTTACCGCGGGTGTAACCGCGGGCGCGTTCCCCAGAAATGTGTTCCCCAGAAGGGGTTTTGCAAAAAAAAGGACTGGATTGGATTACTCTTAGTTTGGGTTCTAATGAGGCTTACTTCATCAAATCAAGAGAGAAAACATCACATGCATGCAGTTTGCATCTACATACGGTGCAATAGCGTTACAGCATCAAATTATCATCAAAAAGGTTTGAACAGAAACAAAAATCGAAGGATTATAAGACCATGTCTATGACCGGGGTAAGCACGGGTAACACATTGCGCAAAAAGTTAGAAATGTGTAAGTATACATGATTAGTGGACAAATCAATGGAATCCACTATGTTACCCCAAGTCCGCCACCTCGAAAAACCCCCTTCTACCCCCACTTCAAAAAAGTGACCCGTTACCCCCGAAATGACCCCGTTACCTCCGTAGATAAAGGAATATGTGCCCGGAACGTGCTACCATGTGCAAGGACATTGCATTGACAAGTGATGGCTCGTTTATCAAAAGAGTGACATGCTTCAACTGCCTAGGGCCACATGGTGTCAAGGATTGCCCACACGATCGATATTGGTGGAGAATTTCAAAAAACAAACGTCTTTTCTTCGAGGGAAAGTATTCGTGGGTATTCCTATCACTTCTAATTCCGGAACAATTGCTTCGAACTCTACGTCCGTACCGACTACAATGGCGCCGCCGGCACCTTTGCCTACCAAATATGATGTTTTGGTTGAAGCCGCTTCGGAATGGACGGACTCGAGACTTACAAGCTTTAAATCGGATTTTGAGACCGGTGATCTTGAAGTTGCGTTCCAAGGAAACATGCTTACCGTGCATTCCATGGCACCCTCGGCTACTGGGAAATTCATTGCTCAAGTGCGTGATGGCTTGGATCCCGATGGTGACAAGTGGGTTAACATTTCTCGTCAAGCGTGCAAGGCTACTCATGTCCCTCATGTCGTGGGTTCGGAGGCAACGTCTATCATGGATCACAAAACCGAAGCTTGCTTCCAAGCAATTGAAAAAACCCAAGAGTCACTCAAGCACGAACTTGGTGGTGTTAAGAATTCGGTGCGTAAACTTGAAGAGAAAATTGATGAGAACGAATGACAAGAATGACAGCAAGTTGGACCAATTACTCAAGGGTATTGTTGCACAACCTACTCCCGTGAGCACGCCCAAAAAGCCATCGTCCTCATCTGCCCAGGATTCACCGCTAAATGCCCCCTCTATGTCTTCACGTAATTGGTACACATGCGGGTAGTATGGGTGCTTCTTTTTCTCATTACACCGGACCTACGGCATCCAGCGAGCAACAATTTGGTGCGCTGCCATCCATTGAAAAGGTGGCCGGGACCGCGCGCCGCTATGTTTACTTGGCGCAACCCAACAGTGGAGTTGACGACCTAGAATACCTCTTGAGCTCTCCCCAGAAACTGGACGTGTTGCTACTCGGGGTACCCACACTGACGAAGTGTGGACAACATATACATAAAATGGCCCTTTTTCTCGCATAACCCACAAATGGTCTCCGACGTGGGTTGATATTTCCGTTGCTCTTTGGGAGGCATCGTTGACAATTCCAATGAAAGATAGAGATAATGTTCACAAGTGGAAGGATGGATAAAGCACGGCGAAGTCTTCGCGGCGCGGGGAGATTGTGTTCGTATGAACGCGTCCTTCGTTCAAACTTGTAATACGACTTGAGTAACAAGCAAATTGAAACCCCAAAGGCTAGCAAACCCTCGTCAGTGGCACGACATGCAGCGGAACGCCATAGGCCATAAACAATCTGTAGATAGCGTGTTTTTCGGGTTGCTAGGTTCACACACAAATTTGCTGTATTTAACTCACGTGTCATGTGTTCACACCACGGTTTGAAGCATGTAATGCCCCTACATTCTGTTTGCCTACTTCACTATCACTGTCCCTCCTCTGGACAACCCTTCCACGAGTCTCGACCTCCACCAAGAGTGGGGATAATGTTTGTTCACAAATTCACGTGTAATTCGCACTGCATTGCCAGCATCTCTTGGGCGCTGGCGGCATACCAGGCCCCTTTCAAGCCATATGCTGTGGCTATGCTGGCAACTGTAGTTTGCGCTCCTACTGACTGAGGGTCAGGGAAGCGCACAATTCGTTTCGCTGGTGGCTCACTCCATACCACCTTATCCTTGAGCTTTATAGCTATCCTTCCATGCCGGGTGTTTCTACGATAGAATGCACCTTTGCTTGGTGGCCACGTGCCGAGCTCCCATTCCCCAATGCAATCCATCCCATATCACCGGCCTTGTGAACGAGCGGCGTGGGAGTCACGGTAGGTGCCAACATGACCATATCACCATTAGTGTCCGGGATGCCTTTCGGGGCAATTCCTTCCACCCGTGTGTCTTGCGACTTCATGGCTTCATTGGTTTTTTCAATTGCCGCAAACCGTTTGTTCGTGCGTTCCTCGAATGCCGTTGTAGCCGCCGGTGTTGGTATTGCCGGTGATGCACCATGTGATCCTGTGGACGTGCCCGAGCTTGATTTTGAGGGAGTGGACGTGGAGTTTATAGGCGCGGGTTGTTTAGGACCCGTCTTTTTTTCAAATTGTGAAGCCGTGGCTTCAGAGGAGGGGAGGGGGGGGTTGGGGCCGGCTTCACAGCTGGAGAAATTTGTGCAATGCCAATTTTGGTCCTGATTTGGGGCAAGTGTTATCCGCAGAAAGACGCATTTCTGCGGATAACACTTGCCGATAACACTTGCCTGTAGGCCATTTCCCGCGCGTCGAATGAACTCGCGACACTCCAATGCACCTGACCTCTAATTGCTGGGATTCAGCAAAAGGCCAGCATTGGAGTGCCATGCTCTGAATTTTCTAGTTACAGATTGAACTTCATCTTAAACGTGCACTATTTGGTGACCTTTAATATCCACAAGGATATAACGTTGAAGCGCTGCGCAAGAGGATGACCTAGGTATGGCATCATCACTTGAGCTCCTGAACCTGTACGCCGAATGGCGTTGGCATTGAATGCATGCTCGCATGGTCCTCGGAGGGGAAGAGAGACCGTGTTTTCCGAACTCCGTCTTGGCAAATACCAATAGAAAGTGGATGGTTGAGTATCGTTTCGCGTTCGCAACTAAAAAAGCCTACACGTTAGGCCGTTTTAGTCTTCCCTCTTCCGTTAAAGCCATGTGAAGTGCATTTTGGTTTGCACGTTCGCTAGATGTGAAGAAGGGCCAAGATGTGAAGACTAGCGTCGGTGACCAAGACCTTGTGCTCCGCTCGTGGAGAATGCCGTCTTCTTTTTTCCACTACCTTCCCGTGGTCGCGAGCAAGTTCGCCTAGCCTTGCTTGTGATCGTGCATGGTTACGGATTTGCGGTACGGAGACCGCACAAGCGCTGCGCAGTGGTTTGGAGTCCGACTCGCTTGCTGCAAATAGGGGCGCATATTCCCATGATTCCCGTGCATAGGACAAGCCCCTTGCCGTTGTGCCGTCGGTGCAGCAACCACATGCACCACAACAACGCTACCACCATCCACGTCACGTCAGAATGCCGTATTCGTTCATCGGTTGCCCAATAGGGCTTCTCCAACGTGCGAAGGGTGCATTCTTGAGCAACGGCCGAAGCCACAATCCTTTGCGGGAGCGGGTGTGCAAACCGTTGTGTGCACTATGAGTGGCATCGCCGCAGTTTCGACGCTCCCACCATTATCGTAGAATGCCTTCCGCTCCCTTGTTCCCGGCCCCCCTTCTTACTCGCCTCGCTTGCCGCCTCACCTAATTTTGGAAAGCCTTCGCGGAGGGGGCGGGGCGGACAATGATGCATATGAGAGCCAATGAAGGGATCCCCGCACCCATGCTAGCCCTCTCAAAGTTAAACTATGAATGTAAGGTCGCGGGTTCGATTCCCATTGCATGTGTAAGGAGGCTTGACACGTGTATGTGTGTGTGTGTGTGTGTATAGCAGGAGGTGGGGCAGTGGATCGGGAGCAGTAGAGTCCACATTGGCGACCAGCGGGTGCCCAATAGGCTGATGTTCATCGACAAGTACACGCAGTTGAACCGCATCATCAACCCCATTCTGCAGGTAAGCAGTGCTTTGTGCCACGTCTAATGGATTGCTTTGTGCTGCGTGTGGAGTACCCGGTGCGGCGACGGGGTATGCGATGAGTAGGTGTTATGAAGCGATGCGACGTGCCGGGTATCACGCGGTGTGCAGTGGTGGCTCTAGGGAGTAGCACGGAGTCTGCTGTGCTTTTCCCAGCCCTCCCCGACCCCTTCCTGACCTCTGACCTCGTCGTCACCGATCCTGTCTCACTTACCAATGAAAAGTCATTTGCAATTTGGGGGGGGGGGGGCGTTGGAGAGAGCCCAAATTTGGAGGGTTTGTAGAAGCGGCTCCCGTGACCAAAGGCATGTTTTGCCCCGGCCTGTTTGAGGACTAGCAGTGGCTCGAAATGATTGGAAACGATTGGAAACGCCCCACCTCATGATACATGGCATCTTTTCTGTTTATTGTATTTGGTGGCATAGATTGTATATAATGAGATTGCGGATATTGACGGGGGCTTTGCAGTAGAGTGGCAGATCTCTTCTTTCCTGTCGTTGGGGACTCGGGTTCAAATCACGGCAAGGCCAATTTCTTTCGAATGCAATGATCAAATTCGGCATTTTGGACTTGTGTGACCAAACTCAACCAACATGGGGAAAAAATCTGGACAAATCGGTGGAATTGGGCTTCGATCTCATGAGTGGGGTTGGGTCTCGATCCGGATGTGGAGGCAATTCACAATCTTTATGAGTCTTCCTCCGTCAACGATGGTCCTGGCGAAGGTTCTGTTGTTGTCGTTCACAGTCTCCAAATGATCAGCGTCTCATGGGGATCAGACTCATATGTGTTAGGTATCCGCCCCATGTGAGCAGAGGGGCAATTATCCCACTCCCACCCACCACGAATTGTGTTTTCCCACCGGCCGTGGACAAGCAGTGTGCACGATTTCATGTTGAAACCCGAAACCAGTGCGTACCCCCGGAAGTACCACGCGGCACCTCCCTCCAAGCACCTCCTTGTGGGCCCGTTGGTGGCCGGGCAAGGACCTCGGTCGCCGCAGCCCTTTTGAAGGGCAGGGTCCGGAAACTGGGCTTGAACGGTCCCCTGGAATAAGATTTCCCCACACACTTCCTCGCCCTTTCCAGCCCTCGCCTTACCCCTGACTTGCCCTCTCCGTAGGTGGTGAAGCATCTCCGCGACGAGGAGCACTCCCAGGGCCTTGACCACTGGTTGGAGCAGACATTCGGTGGCGAGGACGGCGCGGTGCGGGCTGTGCTCTGCGACTTCTTCAAGCACGCCTTCGATGGGTCCGGGGGCGACAACATGAATGACGCCGGCAGTTGCATCGACGGCCGCCTGACCAGCGCTTGGCACTGGTGCCAGACCATCCGGCAGAAGCTGTTTTATCTGGTGTTCCTGCTGAGCGGCTTCTCCAGCTTTGATGATGTGCGGCAATGACCAAAGCCCCGCAACAATGCCGGTGCGGCATCGTTGTGGAAAGGCTGCATCTTAGTGAGTCGTGTTGTGTGGTTCCTTGTGCTATTTGCGATCGCATGTGGAGGATTGCCCGTGTTGGTCGTTGCCAGCACCGAGTGTTGGTTGAATAGACAAGGCGGGTGGTCAGTGGACGGCGGTTGAGGCGGTCGACGGTGAGCATACAGCGCTTGATGGTGAGCTTCCAGGAGGCGATGGTGAACCAACTTTGATGCACGCAGACCCAGGGCGGTTGCTGGCCAATCGACGACAGTCGACGCCTGTTTGACCCGGGTGAGCAGGCCCCTGATAGCAGTGGCCGCCTTGTGGACAGCATTTGCAGGTCAGTTGACGTCATTTTGAGGTTCGAGTGTTACCGAGTCTACCAGCGACCGCCCAGCCCCACGCTATCGAGGACGATAGTGATGTAGCACAAACCCTTCCCCCCCCGGGATTTGGTGGTGCACTTGGAGTCAACGCGTGCTCTCCACAAAGCACCGCCACCTCCAATGCAAGTCGACTGCTCGACTTCGAGCCACTGAACCCACTGAGGACCCCCCTTCACCTGAACCCTTACCTCAAAGTTTCTGCTCATCCTGGGCCTTTACCTCAACTAGCTCCGTGACCTTGACCCCAGTCTTCCGTGTTTACCATCACGCGTATATTAAAGGGAAGGCCGTAAAGTTTGCATGCCTGCTCACCACACCATGAGGATGTTTGCGGCGATACATAACGTTCGAAGTAGTCAAGAGTAGGCGAACGTCAGAAAAAGTCTGTGCCAAGAGCGCCAGTTGGGTCAAGAGCGTGGGGAAACATATTTTTATTCCGTTTGGTTGGTGGGAATGCGTGCGGCACCCATTTTAGACATCCTACAGACCCGAAACAAATAATGCAGTTTGTGACTGTTTCTACCAGCCCGAACTGACCATCTCATATCGCTGCATCCACACCGGGCCGCCACTGTTGGGTCGCGTTTTTGGGTTGCGTGCTCATACGTCACGGTGCCATCCGCGAAGATTGAGGCGAAAAGAATATCACCATGGATTAGGTGGTCAGGGGTAGAGTCACGAACCAAATCCTGATCGCCATAAGCATAACCCTCACCCTTGACAGGCCCCGTACACAGTGTTTTATCCCCTCTCAACTGCTCGCTAGCCCAGTAGGGTGCCGTGCACGTGATAAGGGGCCATTACAAGGGTCTCTGGGGGTTGAGAAACAGAGAAAAATTTACCACGGACCACTTTCGGATAATGACTAGGCGTCGTTAGCCTCTGGGCACCCATGTTGGTCCATGTGCGTCCCTGCATAGTCGCAAGAAGCGGCTCTGCAGGGAAGAAGTTGAAGGAAGCCCATTGTGGGACGGACAATGGGTCAAACACGGCCAAAAGATTTTTTTCGTTTTGGGGGAACGTTTAGCGTCAAGCCCAGGCACTGAAACTGGAACCTAGTACCCGATAGGTGCACAGCACACAGTGTACAGTGCGCACGGTGTGGTATAGCGTGCATTTTGCACGCAGCACGCCTCAGCGTATAGTGGGCGCCGTGCGAAGTGTGATCTACACAGCGAAGGGTGCACAGCGCGCGGCATGTTCAGGGTACAGGGTGCAGAGAGGGCATCTGCTGTGCAGAGTCCACAGTGCACATGTTCACTGCAGGGAGTGTGGTGTGCTGGAAGTGCGGTGTGCAGAGTGTGCAGGGTGGAGAGTCCATAAAGCGCAATGTCCGAAGTGTGCAGAACAATGCGCAAAGTGCAGCGCATGCAGCCGTTGAGGTACGAATGCGCAGTGGTTATCAAGCATGGTGTTTCGGTTTGCAGTTTGCCAGTGTACAGCGGGCATGCAGAGTGCATGGTGTGCAGTGTGCAGTCCCATTCCCCAGCAGCTCAGTCCTAACCTCGGATGTGGTGAAGAATTATTCGGGCTGAGGGTTAGCTTTGGGGTTCGGGTCCCCGAGCTGGTGCAATGGTGACGGTTGTATCGCGTTTTGGGGGTTTGTCGCAAACCACAAACAAAAACAAATATTGCGGCCTTGGGAGTGCAAACTCAATTGTATGATATTACCGCATGTCAAGTTGTAACCACCAAAATTTGGACGCCCAACCACCAGGGCTAAGTGATTTGGGGGTGCTCAGGCTTTGACAACCCCCTTTTGGCCTATTTACTTTTCTATCATTTCCCCCCCGGAAGTTCGTAAATGCCCTGAAAAAGGCCTATTTCCGGCTTTTAGCAGCCATTTTGTGTTTCGGTGGCGCACGCGCGCGCTCTCTCTCTCTCTCTCTCTCTCTGTGTGTGTGTCTGTCTCTCTCTCTATTTCTCTCTGTCTATGTCGCTTTCTCTTCCCCCCCTTAACACCCTGAGGGATTTGTCCGTCCCAACTCCCCTGAGCCCCTCCCTCCCTAATTCAAGTGCCTTTGTGGTGGTCATCCCATCATCCCGATTCAACACCGATTGTGTCCGGCCCTGTGTGGACGCTGTGCAGTGATGAGCCGTGGAGTGCTGCACCATTTTGTACTGGTGCTGTGCTGTGCTGTGCTGTGTTCTGCTGCACTCTGCTCACTGTGCTCACGGTGCTGCGCTGTGCTGTGCTGTGCTGCGTTGCTGTGCTGTGCTGTGCTGTGCTGTGCTGTGCTGTGCTGTGCTGTGCTGTGCTGTGCTGTGCTGTGCTGTGCTGTGCTGCAGGTTTGGTGCATACATTTCAATCGCGTGCTTAGGTGTCGAAGCCACGAGCTGTACAAGGATGCACAGACAGTTCCCGCCCTGAAGCACAACCTCAAACCGCCAACGCTAGCCCCTTCACGTATGCCCATGGTGACCAGTTTTCGTCGAGTGGGGCCGCCATTACGGCCCATCGGTGCCCACATATGGTTGCGTGAAAACTTCCTGGTTTTTTTCCTCTTGTGGTGAGTCGTCAACAGTGGAGGACGTCACAAGCCTTGCGCTACTGAAGTCGACTTTGGACATGCACCGCAGCACCAGGACGTTCATCATCATCAACATTGCAAACAATAGCAACCCCAAATATGAGCCACTGCAGGACCATGAGCAGATGTTCCACCATCTGTACGACACCAATTCCCGCTTTCTGAAGGAGGCGTACCCTCCTTGTGTCGTGGTGCACACGGGGGACACCGCCATGGACAAACGTCACAAAGAAATCAAAGAGAATTACGAGAAACTCTTTGCGAAGCATTCTCTGTGCAGCACGTGGGTCTACTACGCGGCGACCGTGCGGCAGGTGGTCGAGGTGCTCAAGAAGCCTGTCTCTTCCACGGCCACCAACTTGCCCGTTGTGTTCCATTGCTCGGCGGTGGAAGAAGATTGTAGTTGCAATTACAAGCAGCACGGCCCCGGGAGGACCAAGGCGGCACGGAGGGCAGCAACTGCAGCGGAACGAGGCTGAGACTCTCTGCAGGCTCGCTCTTTTGCCAATTCAAATGGGTGTCTCGGCCAATGGCACCTGCTGTTTCGGGGGGGGGGGGGGGATCTTTCCTCCAAACCCCTTGCCCAAATGTACATTCTTTCATCACACCCTCCCAATTCCCCGAATCCGGTGATTTGCGCACCATGGTCCTCACCATAGCTGAGACCCTAAGCAAAGTGGCAATTGTCCGAGTTGCTGACAAAGGTGCGGCCATGCTTTGGGGATTTTGTGCTGCTTGGGTCTGGGACAACGTAGACAGGTTCCTCACCTCTGAAAACTTTACACCACTCCCTTTGTCCTCCTCCAATGCAGTAAAAGGCAATTTATCATCTGCTATTCAGGCACATCATTGGCCTCTTAACAAAAATGCCTCGATACCTCTACTCTATATATTGGCAAAGGCTAAATCACTCTCCAAGCAAATGATTGTATGGCGCCCGATCGCAGCGGTTGTCCAACCCTTCATTTTGCGACATTGGCTCCGTCTGGCGGCACGTGCTTTCACATTATTTTTGAAAACCCTTGTGTCTGAATTACCCGCATGCTTCTTGCATTTGCGCATTACCGATTTAGCTGAATGGGTGTCCGCCCTGCCCTCTTGGAAATGTCAAGTCATCGGTGAGGCTGATTGCACTCAACAGTTTGACAAGGTCCCACCGACCTCTATAGTTGATAGTCTCAAAGAAGCCGGAACATGGTTGCGCAAGAAGAAACAATGGAGGGCACACGAAACAGTGTGGAGCATCCACAAGGACAATCCAGCGCATGACCGCGCGGGCATGGGTCAACATACACGATTTGAATATATCACTCAACAACAGTTAGAAGCCTTAGTTGAATTCTCCCTCACAAAAGACATCTATGCCCAAGCTGCTGGGCAGCTTTGGTGCCGAAGTGCCTCCATCCCCATGGGCGGACCTTTCAGCGCCCAAGGAGCCGACTTGCACTCCGTCTGGCAAGCAAAAAAGAAATGTCATTTTCTCCGCAGATTGGGAACACTTCGATTTTCTGAAACACTGCAGCCCTTGTGGGATACGCCCCGCGGCAATACTGTCTCTTTAGCAGAATTCAGAGATAACATCCTCACGGCCGCCACGGGACCCACCTGCAAATCAGAAATGGCCCACGTTTGCTCGGCCCTCACCCAAGCCTGGGGACTACCGGTCATCTGCCCGTGCATCACCCCGACCCAACCCACATGCACACAGGCCTGCATGTCCACCTCCACCACAGCAATGGGCATCAACATAAACGTACGGGAAGGTTGTGGCGCAGTTACCACACATGCCCAACCCAGCGGGCTCACTGACTCCTGGTCCCTTAAATACTGCCCCACCATGCAGAGCCCATGGTCCGCCTCCCACCGTCATGTAAGGAACATTATGACAGGCTCCATTGTAAATGTTCTCCCCTTTTTAAATACATGGAGCAGCATGCTCCTTAGCTTCGCTGCTTGGATTCAGCTGTCTTTTCTCAGCAGCTACCCTAAGTCTGCCATTCACCGTGCTTTGCAAGGTGCAATCCCGCGAGTGCTAAGCCGTACCCCTTGGGACATCTCCCTCTCTCTTTCCTTCTGTCGCTCCATTCTTCCCCTTTTGCCATGCGATAAGTCACGCATCATGAGACACCTCACCACATGGTTGCGTATCCATGCTGTTTGGCAATATAGTGCCTACACCTCCTGGCATCTACCCTTTTCCCACCGTTGTGATGCCCATTGCGCTGTCTGGTGCCATGATTACCCCATCCTCAAACAAATGCGTAGCTTCGCCCCGCGGGGACACGGACGGGAGGTGGCAAAGCCAATGGCCGTGCCATTCCCTCAAGTACAGGGACAGATCGCGGGTCCACAGTGATAGCTTAGCGTTGACCTCCGTGTACCGCTGCCACACTGTGTAGAATGGTCGTCACCACATGACCATGGCTTAGGTGTAGGGTTGTGATCAGGGACATGTGCATTACATTCATTGCTTTACACACTGTCTCCGTATCACAGCGAAAGGCGCCTATGGACATGTTTCACTGACGAGCTTTTCTCTGTGCTGTCGCGTGCTGACGTGCTTGCTTTGCCCCTCAGCCACCCCGCGCAGCAATCCCAAGGGGGGGGCAGGCCGCGCAGCAATCCCAAGGGGGGGCAGGCGAAATTTGGGACGGCAAACTGTGGCGCAACAAAGTGTGCCAGATTATGCCGCGTTGCTTTTAGGTCCGTAGGCATTTTTCTAGGTGGCATTGTTGGCGCTCTTGGCATGCACATTCCCCTTGTGCGCACTCAGTTGGCTCTATAGGGACCCTTTGGCAGGCTCCATGGGTGTGTTTGTGGGAGAATATTGTTTTGCAGGCGGAGATGATGGGTGCATGCTTTTTGAAGGTTGCAGGAAAATGCATTTTTCAGCAGAGATCAATCTGAGATGTTGCGGTTGCTGCGGCTTCCTGAGTTTTGGGGGCAAAGGGCGCAGCGTGAGCAGCAATCAACGGTGGTCACCATCAGTCACTGTCACTGTTATCATTGGCATGGCGGAGAAATGGGATCCCTCAGGGGCAGGTATCGCCACGCTTGTGTTGTAAAATGCATTTCTTCAATCTCAAAGTCTTCTTGCGTCCTGGCCTTCACTGGCATGTATCCTGTGCGCAGTGACCAATGACTTTCCGCTGTATTCCGCATCGCAGTTTGTCCGAAGTTTACCATTTCAGGCGGTCAATTCGAATTGAATTCGCGAATTCCCGGGTACATTTGCTGATGGGTGCGAACTATCGGCATGAGGATTAACGAAAGATTCCGTCCGAGGGATTAGTATGTGGTGAATGGCAGAGTTTTCAAGGACTTGTGGCACTTCCGCAGTCCTTCATTTCTTTCCTCACAGGCTCCTTGTTCAAAGCAACCAATACGAAT
The DNA here is from genome assembly GCA_964036045.1 of Eutreptiella sp. 'Long Island Sound 2002'. Classification (NCBI taxonomy): domain Eukaryota; phylum Euglenozoa; class Euglenophyceae; order Eutreptiales; family Eutreptiaceae; genus Eutreptiella; species Eutreptiella sp. 'Long Island Sound 2002'. Next base: position 23,658,214 of record OZ038381.1, on the reverse strand, counting down.
TTGGCTTTTGTTTCGGGGTCATTGATGTTCCACACCGTTGCCATTTGCCTCAAGTAACCCTGCACCCCCACTTTTTCTTTTTGGCATGGCGTCATGCCAAAACCCCCACTTTTTCTCGACTGTCCCTGGACAACAACTTGTTGCCAGGAAGGGCAACGGTAAGTGGCGATCAGCCAATTTGCGCCGCTAGCTGCACACTACAACACACCCAGGTGTCATACGTGTCATGCCAAACCATCTTGGGCTAGAATCCATTCGGTCCATGATCATGGTTCATCGTTCTTCATGGTCCATGATATTTGGAAGAAGGGTTTGGGTGTCATTGGAAAGGGTGAGGGTGCAAGAGGTGGAACACATGAAGGACGCCAAGGACTCAAAATCTGCACGACAACAACATCAAGAGAAAGAACCAAAAGGACACAGGGTGACGATGGACCAAGAAGTACACAGTCGAAAGGAGAAAAGCAGTGAAGAAGGAGAAAAAGGAGGGCAAGAAGAAACACTTCAGCTATGGAATGGGGTGAGTTAGCCACTTCTGATTTTATCACGTTTGTTGGGGACCCCCGAGAGTGTAGGGGTTACGTAGCAATTCCACCTTCTCTTGGGCCCCCGAGAAGGCAGGGCTGAGGTAGCCACTTCCGTTTTTGTCACCTTTGTTGCGGACCCTTGAGACTACAAGGGTTGCGTAGCAATTCCACCCTCTTTTGGGCCCACGAGGAGGTAGGGGTAATGTAGCCACTTCAGATTTTGTCCCCCTCGGTGGGGACCCCCGTGAATGCAAGGGTTGCGTAGCAATTCAGCCCTCCTTTGGGCCCCCGAGAAGGCAGGGTTAAGGTAGCCACTTCTGATTTTGTCCCCCTACTTGGGGATCCCCGAGTGTGCAGGGGGTACGTAGCAATTCCGCCCTCTTTTGGGCCCCCGGGAGGGAAGGGGTAAGGTAGCCACTTCTGATTTTGTCCCTGTAGTTGGGGACCCCCGAGAATGCAGGCATTACGTAGTACTTCCGCCCTTTTTCCAGCCCCCGAGAAGACAGAGGTAAAATAGCCACTTCTGTTTTTGTCACCTTTGTTGGGGACCCCCAAGAATGCAATCGTTACGTCGCAATTTTGCCCTCTCTTGGCCCACCGAGAAGGCAGGGTTAAGGTAGGCACTTCTGAATTTGACCCTCTTTTTCGGCCCCCTTGAGAATGTACGGGTTACATAACAATTCTGCCCTCTTTTGGGCCCCCAAGAAGGCAGGGTTAAGGTAGCCACTTCTGATTTTGTCCCCCTAGTTGGGGAGCCCCGAGAATGCAAGGGTTACGTAGCAATACCGTTCTCTTTTGGGCCCCCGAGAAGGCAAGTCGAGGCAGCCACTTCTGATTTTGTCCCTCTTGTTGCGGACCCCCGAGAATGCAAGGGTTACGTGTCAATTCCGCCCTCTTTTGGGCCCCCGAGAAGGCAGGGATGAGGTAGCCACTTCTGATGTTATCACCTTTGTTGGGGACCCCCGAGAATGAAGGGGTTACGTAGCAGTTCCGCCCTCTTTTGGGCCTCCAAGACGGAGGGGTAAGGTAGCTATTTCTAATTTTGTTCCCCTGATTGGGGACCCCCGACAGTGCAGGGGGTACGTAGCAATTCCGCCCTCTTTTGGGCCCCCGAGAGGGAAGGGGTAAGGTAGCCACTTCTGATTTTGTCCCCCGAGTTCGGGACCCCCTAGAATGCAAGGGTTACGTAGTAATTCCGCCCTCTTTCCGGCCCCTTGAGAAGGTAGTGGTACATCCGCCACTTCTGATTTTGTCACCTTTGTAGGGGACCCCCGAGAATGCAGGCGTTACGTAGCAATTCCGCCCTCTGTTGGGCCCCCGAGAAGGCAGGGTGAGGTAGCCACTTCTGATTTTATCACATTTGTTGAGAATGCAGGTGTGGCATCGCACTTCCGCCCTCCTGTGGGCCCGCGAGAACATTCAACCTTCTGGTGCTATTGAGGAAACTCGGCCAATATTCCTTACGTTTCTCTGTTTTGTAGCATTGTGTTGCTTTGTGTTGCGTTTTGTCATGCTCGTATGCATGTGCTTCAAGTGTTTGCAAGGGCGCTTCCTCTGATGGCATTGAAGGCTGCAAATGGTGCCCATACATCAATGCAAGGAACTTGGCATATGCGGCCACATGGAGGCAGGCCGGCACATGCAGGTGGCCCTAACTCCAACTACGCCACCCACCCAACCCATCCCATCCCCACACATCGCCAAGGGAAGGGAAAGGGGAAGGGAGAGGGAAGGTTAGGGCAAGGAGGAAGAGGAAGGTCAAAGGGTGGTGAGAAGCCGATGGGCACCACCGGCCATGGAGGGAAAGGGTCCAAGGGAAGGGCAGCGAATGGCGATCGGCCAGTAGGCGCCGCCAGCTGCAGACGAGATCATCACACCATGGCGTCATGCCAAAACCCGCACACATCACCATGTGCCAAATCACCACAGAGCACACACCACCCGCCACACAAGATGGCACCCCTGTCACAGGAGGGAGCGGAGACACAATACACATACCATGGGAGCAGAGACGCAATACACATACCACGGACACAAGGGGGGGTCGCAAGAACTGAACGGGTGGCCATCAAGGCCTCGTGACAAAACTGCTCCGCACATCAGTGGCGCCAAGGGGGTGCCTGGAAGACGTGTAGAACATAGGCTAAGGAGGTTGTCACACGTTCACAACTCTATTTTGTTGTTGGACGTCAGGGCTGGCAAATGACGCTATTTTGCCATATGCTGCTGTGCATTTTGCTTGATGCAGCAGCCTTCATACATCATGTGAAGGGACGCATGCTGCAGTTTGGGGGTTGTTGTCCAATAGTCCACATAGCAAAGTAGATTATGGTGTTTTTTGATTTGACGTTTCTGTTGTGTAGTGTGCTTTTGAGCGTTGTTGCTTTTGCTGCGTGCATTGATTGATGTCTTCTCTTGGACTCAGTCATATTATTGGTGCTGTGAGACGTTTTTGGGATGTGCTTTGTGCACCAGAGCGTTGTTGCTTTTGCTGCATGGACTGATTGATGTCTTCTTCTCAACTCGGTACTACGATTGGTGTTATCATTCCCATCATTTGAGGTTAACCATAGTAAGATGATCAACAAAAGCAGGACAAACACGGTGAAGACGCCACACATTCAATCCCAACGTGCCTGCGAAAGTGACAACCACAATGTAGCTCATATATTGGTGTCTCCCCTCTCCCTCTCCTGCTCCTTTCCTATCCCCTCCCACTTGCCAGTATTGTTTATCATTGTACGACGACCAAGAAAAGTGGGGTAAACACCGTGCAGACACCACAAATTCAATCCGAACGTGCCTGTGAAAGTGACAGCCTCTTTCTCCTCCCTTCGTGTCTCCTCCCCACCCAACTCTTATTTTGCTTCAAGCAACTACCCGATTTCCGTGACTACCCAGGATGGAGAGTTGGGCAAGCTTTCTTCTTTCTAAGTGCCTTTTCTCTTGAGCAGACATCTGCTAAAAATTCAACTGTGGAACTTCGCCCTCTTGTGTGTATGTCTCATGACCATTGTCATGGCCCAAAAGCTAGTGGCACCTCAGAAGATCGGGCCTATGATGCCGAAAACTGCCAAAACCGACGTGAGTCCTTCACAGCAAGTCGAGAAGCTCGACCAGATTCCGACACAGAAAATTGGACAAGCTGACCCGAGTCAGGCGCCACCAAAAAGTGAGGCGTTTGATTTCTCCCAAGAGGCGCCGAGAGCCAAAACAACAACTGATAAGGACGATGAGTGCAAGATCATCAACATCGGATCCGTAATAGGCACCCTAGTCAATGAAGGTAGCGCCGAGGCCGCACAAGGACCGAAGAAAGGCGATGGACAGCCCGATGCTGCTACATCCAACGCCGGTGGTGCGACACCTCAGCCCAACACAGCATCCTAGCCCAACCCAGCAACCCAGGGCGTGAGGGGTTGCACCACCATCAACATTGGCCTTGTCATAAGCAAACTAATTCACAAAAGCCCGCGGTCAATGGGTGCCGGTTCCTGCGAGGAATCAGCCGGGACTGGGTCCGGTGCGGCAGCCTTCGCCTCCCGCTCTGAAGTAGATGTCGCACAAGCCGCCCCCACCCCTGAGGCCGCCCCCATCCGTCCCGTTGGGCCAGTGATCATGGCTGAAATGGCACCGATCAACGTTGGGGCGCTCCAAGTCCCACAACTTATGATCAGCGGCATTTGAGCATCACCACATGTTTGTTCTGTCACTTTTGCACCATGAACGTTGATGGTTTCACGGATTCAATCCCAACGTTCCGGCGAAAGTCACAACCACAATGTAGCTCGTATATTGCTGTCCGAGATCATCACACCATGGCGTCATGCCAAAACCCGCACACATCACCATGTGCCAAATCACCACAGAGCACACACCACCCGCCACACAAGATGGCACCCCTGTCACAGGAGGGAGCGGAGACACAATACACATACCATGGGAGCAGAGACGCAATACACATACCACGGACACAAGGGGGGGTCGCAAGAACTGAACGGGTGGCCATCAAGGCCTCGTGACAAAACTGCTCCGCACATCAGTGGCGCCAAGGGGGTGCCTGGAAGACGTGTAGAACATAGGCTAAGGAGGTTGTCACACGTTCACAACTCTATTTTGTTGTTGGACGTCAGGGCTGGCAAATGACGCTATTTTGCCATATGCTGCTGTGCATTTTGCTTGATGCAGCAGCCTTCATACATCATGTGAAGGGACGCATGCTGCAGTTTGGGGGTTGTTGTCCAATAGTCCACATAGCAAAGTAGATTATGGTGTTTTTTGATTTGACGTTTCTGTTGTGTAGTGTGCTTTTGAGCGTTGTTGCTTTTGCTGCGTGCATTGATTGATGTCTTCTCTTGGACTCAGTCATATTATTGGTGCTGTGAGACGTTTTTGGGATGTGCTTTGTGCACCAGAGCGTTGTTGCTTTTGCTGCATGGACTGATTGGTGTCTTCTTCTCAACTCGGTAAACCCCCCTCCCCCAAATAACATACCCCGGGGTACGGTATTTGCCTAACACTCAATAGGGCCAGGGGGGTACACTATTTGGGGGGGTACAGTATTTGGGTGTTTCGTTGTCACCCTCTTCCTCACCCTCTTTTGCCTTCTCTTTCGTCATAGGTATGCAGCCCTGTCCACGTGAATGGCACTGAGCCCCTCGGGTGAGACAGCAGGGTTGTGGTTCATTTTCAAGAAGATGCCTGGATGGATGTGAAGGGCATGGAGACTTTCTTCAAGTGAGCTACTGTGCAGTGGTGTTGAGACCGTATCCTGAATCTGTTTGTGTTTCGTTTGCTTGTATGTGATGAAAAGGGGGTACAATATTTGGCAAAACGCTTATTAAGCCAAGGGGGGCACACTATTTGGGGGGGTACACTATTTGGGGGGGGTACCTTATTTGGGGGGGGGGGGGTTTACTACGATTGGTGTTATCATTCCCATCATTTGAGGTTAACCATAGTAAGATGATCAACAAAAGCAGGACAAACACGGTGAAGACGCCACACATTCAATCCCAACGTGCCTGCGAAAGTGACAACCACAATGTAGCTCATATATTGGTGTCTCCCCTCTCCCTCTCCTGCTCCTTTCCTATCCCCTCCCACTTGCCAGTATTGTTTATCATTGTACGACGACCAAGAAAAGTGGGGTAAACACCGTGCAGACACCACAAATTCAATCCGAACGTGCCTGTGAAAGTGACAGCCTCTTTCTCCTCCCTTCGTGTCTCCTCCCCACCCAACTCTTATTTTGCTTCAAGCAACTACCCGATTTCCGTGACTACCCAGGATGGAGAGTTGGGCAAGCTTTCTTCTTTCTAAGTGCCTTTTCTCTTGAGCAGACATCTGCTAAAAATTCAACTGTGGAACTTCGCCCTCTTGTGTGTATGTCTCATGACCATTGTCATGGCCCAAAAGCTAGTGGCACCTCAGAAGATCGGGCCTATGATGCCGAAAACTGCCAAAACCGACGTGAGTCCTTCACAGCAAGTCGAGAAGCTCGACCAGATTCCGACACAGAAAATTGGACAAGCTGACCCGAGTCAGGCGCCACCAAAAAGTGAGGCGTTTGATTTCTCCCAAGAGGCGCCGAGAGCCAAAACAACAACTGATAAGGACGACGAGTGCAAGATCATCAACATCGGATCCGTAATAGGCACCCTAGTCAATGAAGGTAGCGCCGAGGCCGCACAAGGACCGAAGAAAGGCGATGGACAGCCCGATGCTGCTACATCCACCGCCGGTGGTGCGACACCTAAGCCCAACACAGCATCCTAGCCCAACCCAGCAACCCAGGGCGTGAGGGGTTGCACCACCATCAACATTGGCCTTGTCATAAGCAAACTAATTCACAAAAGCCCGCGGTCAATGGGTGCCGGTTCCTGCGAGGAATCAGCCGGGACTGGGTCCGGTGCGGCAGCCTTCGCCTCCCGCTCTGAAGTAGATGTCGCACAAGCCGCCCCCACCCCTGAGGCCGCCCCCATCCGTCCCGTTGGGCCAGTGATCATGGCTGAAATGGCACCGATCAACGTTGGGGCGCTCCAAGTCCCACAACTTATGATCAGCGGCATTTGAGCATCACCACATGTTTGTTCTGTCACTTTTGCACCATGAACGTTGATGGTTTCACGGATTCAATCCCAACGTTCCGGCGAAAGTCACAACCACAATGTAGCTCGTATATTGCTGTCCGAGATCATCACACCATGGCGTCATGCCAAAACCCGCACACATCACCATGTGCCAAATCACCACAGAGCACACACCACCCGCCACACAAGATGGCACCCCTGTCACAGGAGGGAGCGGAGACACAATATACATACCATGGGAGCAGAGACGCAATACACATACCACGGACACAAGGGGGGGTCGCAAGAACTGAACGGGTGGCCATCAAGGCCTCGTGACAAAACTGCTCCGCACATCAGTGGCGCCAAGGGGGTGCCTGGAAGACGTGTAGAACATAGGCTAAGGAGGTTGTCACACGTTCACAACTCTATTTTGTTGTTGGACGTCAAGGCTGGCAAATGACGCTTTTTTGCCATATGCTGCTGTGCATTCTGCTTGATGCAGCAGCCTTCATACATCATGTGAAGGGACGCATGCTGCAGTTTGGGGGTTGTTGTCCAATAGTCCACATAGCAAAGTAGATTATGGTGTTTTTTGATTTGACGTTTCTGTTGTGTAGTGTGCTTTTGAGCGTTGTTGCTTTTGCTGCGTGCATTGATTGATGTCTTCTCTTGGACTCAGTCATATTATTGGTGCTGTGAGACGTTTTTGGGATGTGCTTTGTGCACCAGAGCGTTGTTGCTTTTGCTGCATGGACTGATTGATGTCTTCTTCTCAACTCGGTACTACGATTGGTGTTATCATTCCCATCATTTGAGGTTAACCATAGTAAGATGATCAACAAAAGCAGGACAAACACGGTGAAGACGCCACACATTCAATCCCAACGTGCCTGCGAAAGTGACAACCACAATGTAGCTCATATATTGGTGTCTCCCCTCTCCCTCTCCTGCTCCTTTCCTATCCCCTCCCACTTGCCAGTATTGTTTATCATTGTACGACGACCAAGAAAAGTGGGGTAAACACCGTGCAGACACCACAAATTCAATCCGAACGTGCCTGTGAAAGTGACAGCCTCTCTCTCCTCCCTTCGTGTCTCCTCCCCACCCAACTCTTATTTTGCTTCAAGCAACTACCCGATTTCCGTGACTACCCAGGATGGAGAGTTGGGCAAGCTTTCTTCTTTCTAAGTGCCTTTTCTCTTGAGCAGACATCTGCTAAAAATTCAACTGTGGAACTTCGCCCTCTTGTGTGTATGTCTCATGACCATTGTCATGGCCCAAAAGCTAGTGGCACCTGAGAAGATCGGGCCTATGATGCCGAAAACTGCCAAAACCGACGTGAGTCCTTCACAGCAAGTCGAGAAGCTCGACCAGATTCCGACACAGAAAATTGGACAAGCTGACCCGAGTCAGGCGCCACCAAAAAGTGAGGCGTTTGATTTCTCCCAAGAGGCGCCGAGAGCCAAAACAACAACTGATAAGGACGATGAGTGCAAGATCATCAACATCGGATCCGTAATAGGCACCCTAGTCAATGAAGGTAGCGCCGAGGCCGCACAAGGACCGAAGAAAGGCGATGGACAGCCCGATGCTGCTACATCCAACGCCGGTGGTGCGACACCTAAGCCCAACACAGCATCCTAGCCCAACCCAGCAACCCAGGGCGTGAGGGGTTGCACCACCATCAACATTGGCCTTGTCATAAGCAAACTAATTCACAAAAGCCCGCGGTCAATGGGTGCCGGTTCCTGCGAGGAATCAGCCGGGACTGGGTCCGGTGCGGCAGCCTTCGCCTCCCGCTCTGAAGTAGATGTCGCACAAGCCGCCCCCACCCCTGAGGCCGCCCCCATCCGTCCCGTTGGGCCAGTGATCATGGCTGAAATGGCACCGATCAACGTTGGGGCGCTCCAAGTCCCACAACTTATGATCAGCGGCATTTGAGCATCACCACATGTTTGTTCTGTCACTTTTGCACCATGAACGTTGATGGTTTCACGGATTCAATCCCAACGTTCCGGCGAAAGTCACAACCACAATGTAGCTCGTATATTGCTGTCCCCCCTCTCCCTCTCCTCCTCTTTTTCTATCCCCTCCCATTGCCGGCTTTGTTGACTTTATCGAGCCAAAAGAGCTTATGCGTTACAGTGTTCTGCTCTGTGTTTTTTGTGCTGCTGCTTGTGCCGCATTGATCCCGGTGTTGCGATAGTTCAGACCTTGAGCAGGACCACGGACTAGTTGTGCCGAGGACATGCTTTGGTGCATTCCTTTTTGCTTTGTGTTTTGCACTGCACCCATTTGTTGCACCCCGTCATCTCTGCGCTGTTGGGCAACAATGACCCCATCACCTCGCCGCCCACGCCGCCCTTTGGTTTGGTTTCTGCTTGCCGCCTGCCACCATGAGTTGAGGGCGTGCCAACAGGTTGCTTCTCATTGCTCATCAGTCAGGATCAACGTTGTTGCCGTTAAACATGCACATTGGTGCTTTGCTATGAGGGATGAAGTTTTTGCTTCTCGTGTCTCATTCGTTGTTTACACTCTCACGTTGCCCTACTATCACTGTGTATGTTGTGCAAGAAGTGCAATGCCCTGCAGGACCTGTGCCGTTTTCGTCTTCTGTATGCCATATGCTGATGTGCATCCCGCTGGATGCAGCAGCCTTCATACATCATGTGAAGGGACGCATGCTCCAGTATGGTACACCCTGCGGCAGCGCTCATCAACGCTGCAGAGGCCTCTTGAATCACCCACACCCCAAGCATATCCTGATCACCACGCATGCACAGCTCTCGAGACCCCTCTGCATATTTCCTTGGCCATCTACAATGCCTGCTGCGCCTCACACATCAATACTCTGCAAATTTTCTTCACCATCTGCATCGCTTCCCCAGCTTCGCACATCCTCAACAACCCTCACCGGTGCTAGACAACACAAATTACAGCTGCACAGAAGATGTCACTGGTCTGAGCAGCAGAGCCCCGCACCACCGGTACCACCATCATAATATCCACGCTGAGTGTCCTCATGGGCACCCAGGCCTGCCTGATGGCGTGCTCGGTGCCTGCGTAATGTTGGCCCAGTAGCTGCACATGGGCTCATGTGCTGTCCGCATCTTGGTGGTGCACACATGCCTTTGCTGTCACAAATGACACACAAGAACGACGCAGTGGATACATGAAGAAACCGCACTCGCCACAGGCTCGTCGGTCACTGCTGCCGTTACAGTACCACCACCATTGAAGCGGAGCAATACGTTCACAGAATGCACTTCGCACTCTTCTTTTTTCCAGAGGCTTGTGTGCTTTGAGTGGCTGCATTTTGCAGCAGGCAGTAGGCAGGCATTAGTCCGTGTACTGCCGTTCATTGCTGCCGTAAGACGGCCAAATCTAGTGCATTGTGCCTTGTTTGCGTCTTGCCCGTCCTGTCATCCCCATGCAATCCACCACCTAGCACCACCAGCAGATGCGTTCAGGTCTCATCACCCTTTGCATGCAATATCCCCCCCAGTAGTATTCGCATTCCGTGTGGGCAGCCGCTATTCTGCCCAGCCATTCCCCATGAGACGTAGCCCCCGGCCCACATGACAGCAATACAACCAGGCGTCATGCCAAAACCCCCGCCCCAGATGCACCCAGATCTTATCACCCAATGTATGCAATATCCCCCCCTCCCTGCAAGTAGTCCCATTCCGTGTGAGCCGCTTCTGTTCTGCCCAGCCCTTCTCTGTGACACCCAAGCCCACCCCATGATGCGTTTGGATCTTATCACCCCCACCCCAAATTACCGACCAAGGGAATGGGAACGGAAGGAGTGGGGTGAGGCCGATGGGCACTGCGGCCTACGGAGGGAAAGGCCAAGGGAAGGGAAAGGGGAGGGGAGAGGGAAGGTTAGGGCAAGGAGGAAGAGGAAGGTCAAAGGGTGGTGAGAAGCCGATGGGCACCACCGCCTATGGAGGGAAAGGGTCCAAGGGAAGGGCAGCGAATGGCGATCGGCCAGTAGGCGCCGCCAGCTGCAGACGAGATCATCACACCATGGCGTCATGCCAAAACCCCCAACCCAAATAGTAGTATTCTTGTGTTGGCTGGTCTTCGGTAGACTGGCCGATACTGTGGCTCGTATTGCTGAAGTAGTAGATGAGTGAGGGGATCCTACGTCAGTACTGTACCTGCTGCTGTGGAAGTCCTCCTTTCTGAGCAGCCCCTGTTTCACTCGCGCCCGTTCCCATTCTGTATGCAGCCCTCCCACGCGTCTAGGCATTATGGCATCTGCGTTTCAATTTTGTCTCAGACACTCAGCTGTTCAATATTGTCTTGGACACTAAACGTCGGGATGCAACCGACAACCAGAAGTGTTTTGCAACCTTGTGCACGTGCAGTTTGTTGTGTCAGGGGCCTCCCGAGTTGTAGTGACATTGTGTTTTGATATGCATTTGACTTGCTATGCTCCAAATGCTTTTCTGTTCTGCATGCCTATGATTGGAGCTATGCCACGGTGTTCACACAAGCTGACAAGGTCCCCCTTTTGCAATCTTGGGGCAGCATGCTTCGCTGCTTGGATACAGTTAAGCTTCCTAAGCGGCGACCCAAAATCCGCCATCTCCCTGCGCATTGCATGGCACAGTCCCACGAGTACTAAGCCGCACCCTGTGGGACACTTCCCTCTCTTATCTTATAGCCTGCCCCTCCTCCCCTTAGGCTACATGCCAAACTCCCAGGGCCCAAACGCCGCCGCTGGGGAGGGGTCCCCCACCGCCGGTTGGGGATGACCGCTTGGACGCGCCTGGCCAACGGCCCTCCTCTGTGTGGACCCGACACAGAGTAGTGAAACAGGGAAAGTCCGGGGGCTCCGTTGGCACAACCTACCAAGGGCAAGGGAAAGGAAAGGGGAGTGGAGAGGTCAAGATGGGCCAAGGAGGGAGAGGGAGGACACGAGGTGGTGAGAGGCCGATGGGCACCACTGCGTATGGAGGAAAGGGGTCCAAGGGAAGGGCAGGGAATGGCGATCGGCCAATAGGCTCCCCCAACTGCAGACGAGAACAAAACACCAAGGCTCCGTGCCAAAACTCCCCTTACTACCATGCAAAAAGGCACATGTGATGAACCCCTCACCACATGGCTGCACAGCCACGCTGTTTGGCAACACACTTCATGGAGGACCAAGGGGACAGACATGGTGACTGCATATATCAATGCCAATATTTACCATAAGCATGGGTACTCCGATGTGCAGCAGCTTCATGTTGTATTTTAGCAGCTGCCGGCTCGTGCACCACAAGCATGTGTTTTCTGACGTGTAGCTTCGTATCGTTGGTGTTTGGTGGTTTTGTGGTTTGTCCAAGTAAAGTCACCACAATAATGGGCACCGTGCTCACACTGCGCCCACTATCCTAGGGAGAGGCAGCCACATCTGCAATGCAAAACTAGCCAACACGGTTTGCCATCGGAGCGGATTGGTGGGGTGGAGTGGTCTTAGTTTTAAGGAAGTTGATTTTGTCAATGACAGCCTCATTGTCACAGAAAATCAGGAATTGCTTCTAGCCGGAAGAGTTGAAGTCAGAGATGTATTGCAATGCTAGGATGCCGCTGAGAGGTTCTACTGCAGCACATCTGGGCTTGGGGCAGGGTGCAACCCTCACAAGCAGTTCAGAATGCATAGGCAGGGAGGGCCATAGGCAGGGAGGGCCATGGCTGACCCAGTGAGTATTTTGAAAGGTTACGAACCGTCTGCGTAAATGTGCTAGGCATGGGGGTAGTTGGAGAGGAGCTGCAGTGCTTGGTGGCAATCCCAGGCTTTCAATACATGGGTGTCGTCAGACAGCACTTTGGTTTTTTTTGGGAATCAAGAAGTCATTGAAGTCGGGAGAAGATTTGGTGAGTCCTGCTTTCAGAGCCAAGGCAATATTGGGAACAGGGGGGTTGATTTGAAGGGTAGGGAAATTGATCTCAAAATCGTTTGCGCACAATGACATTTTTTTGATCAAGCTCGAAGATGCAAGTACCAATGTCGTCCGAGCCCTGCACTCACCTTTACATAATTTCTTCTAATAATTGGTCATGCAGTCCATGTATTTTTGCCGTTCCTCAGTGTTTGGCATTTCTACTATGAATCCAAGTAAACCCCAGGACCCTGACCAGAAACGCCCATCAGGGTGAAATGCAACACAGGAACCATTCTTGGTACTGCGTTCAGTACACAACCCAACTCAGCCATGGTTTATTGGTGGTGCTTCGTTGAGCAGAAATCCATCGGTAATGCTGATGTTTTGTCTGTGTATTTCCAAGGGCATGACATTCAGTTTGAGGCCTCCAACAGAGGGTAGAGAATGCTTGGCTGCTGCCGGTTTGTGGGTGGAATGGAAGCTAGGCCGGTGTCCTTGGTGATAAGCACAAGGCGTGTCCAGTTAAGGGAGTCGAGTTTGAGGTAAACAGTGAGCCATCATCCTGTAGGTGAGACAGCAAAGAAAGTGTGTATTTCGTTTGTTATGACATTGGTCAGGTGGGAGGGGTCATCCTGCATGTAGAACCGTATGCCTTGATATCATGGGTGTGTGGTGAGTCGAATTCATTAAATGTGGAGAGGGTGTGGCCGGTTTTTGAGCGGTAGGAAAAATGCGGTCTGCATTGCAAAGCGTGAATTTCGGATCTTTTTTACGTTGATTTCGACTCCATAGTCTGGCTCGATGGTTGTGAGAAAGTCGATAATTTTGGCTGCCGTAGCAAGAGGCACAGAGGCATCGCCAGCTTCAGACAGCAATACATCCAGGCGTCATGCCAAACCCCGCTCTCCTGCTCTTCATGGCCGTCCCTGCCCATAGCCTGCCCTGGTCGCTGTGATAGGACTTTTGCAACATGATGCTTCGTTGTCTGCTGCTGCTGGTCATCTGTGCCCTAGTCAGTGTCCAGGCCCACAACAGAAAGATACACCAGCAGTCCTTTAGGCTAAGAGCAGTACAGATTCCTCCGAAGGCGACACATGTGGGGGCATTTGGTCAGCCCGTTCCTGAAGGCGTGCCTGAGGAGGGGCCCAAGCAGGATATCCCAGTGCAGGCGCAAGGCCAGCCTGCGCCAGCCCCGCTTCCTGCACCAAAGCAAGCCCCAGCCCCCATGCCAAAACAAGCCCCGGCTCCTCTGCCGAAGCAAGTGAACGGACTGGAACCCGTTCCTGCCCCCGTGCAAGCACCGAGTGGTGCACCTGATGGACCGAGTCCACTGCAGGCACAAGGCGAGCCCGGTCCTGAAGGTCCTGAGGGCGTTCCCAAGCAGAATGGCCCCCCAGTGCAGGAGCAAGGCGAGCCCGGTCCTGAAGGTCCTGAGGACGTTCCCAAGCAGAATGGCCCCCCAGTGCAGGAGCAAGGCGAGCCCGGTCCTGAAGGTCCTGAGGACGTTCCCAAGCAGAATGGCCCCCCAGTGCAGGAGCAAGGCCAGCCTGAGCTAGCCCCGCTTCCTGCACCAAAACAAGCCCCAGCCCCCATGCCAAAACAAGCCCCAGCCCCCATGCCAAAACAAGCCCCGGCCCCCATGCCAAAACAAGCCCCAGCCCCCATGCCAAAACAAGCCCCAGCCCCCATGCCAAAACAAGCCCCAGCCCCCATGCCAAAACAAGCCCCAGCCCCCATGCCAGAACAAGCCCCAGCCCCCATGCCAAAACAAGCCCCAGCCCCCATGCCAAAACAAGCCCCAGCCCCCATGCCAAAACAAGCCCCAGCCCCCATGCCAGAACAAGCCCCAGCCCCCATGCCAAAACAAGCCCCAGCCCCCATGCCAAAACAAGCCCCAGCCCCCATGCCAGAACAAGCCCCAGCCCCCATGCCAGAACAAGCCCCAGCCCCCATGCCAAAACAAGCCCCAGCCCCCATGCCAAAACAAGCCCCAGCCCCCATGCCAGAACAAGCCCCAGCCCCCATGCCAAAACAAGCCCCAGCCCCCATGCCAAAACAAGCCCCAGCCCCCATGCCAGAACAAGCCCCAGCCCCCATGCCAGAACAAGCCCCAGCCCCCATGCCAAAACAAGCCCCAGCCCCCATGCCAAAACAAGCCCCAGCCCCCATGCCAAAACAAGCCCCAGCCCCCATGCCAAAACAAGCCCCAGCCCCCATGCCAAAACAAGCCCCAGCCCCCATGCCAGAACAAGCCCCAGCCCCCATGCCAGAACAAGCACCAGTCCCCATGCCAAAACAAGCCCCAGCCCCCATGCCAAAACAAGCCCCAGCCCCCATGCCAGAACAAGCCCCAGCCCCCATGCCAAAACAAGCCCCAGCCCCCATGCCAAAGCATGCCCCGGCCCCTCTTCCGAAGCCAGCCCCGGCTCCTCTGCCGAAGCAAGTGAACGGACCGGAACCCGTTCCTGCCCCCGTGCAAGCACCGAGTGGTGCACCTGATGGACCGAGTCCACTGCAGGCACAAGGCGAGCCCGGTCCTGGAGTTCCTGACGTCGTTCCCAAGCAGAATGGCCCCCCAGTGCAGGAGCAAGGTGAGCCCGGTCCTGAAGGTCCTGAGGACGTTCCCAAGCAGAATGGCCCCCCAGTGCAGGAGCAAGGCGAGCCCGGTCTTGAAGGTCCTGAGGACGTTCCCAAGCAGAATGGCCCCCCAGTGCAGGAGCAAGGCCAGCCTGAGCTAGCCCCGCTTCCTGCACCAAAACAAGCCCCAGCCCCCATGCCAAAACAAGCCCCAGCCCCCATGCCAAAACAAGCCCCAGCCCCCATGCCAAAACAAGCCCCAGCCCCCATGCCAAAACAAGCCCCAGCCCCCATGCCAAAACAAGCCCCAGCCCCCATGCCAAAACAAGCCCCAGCCCCCATGCCAAAACAAGCCCCAGCCCCCATGCCAAAACCACCGCCTATGGAGGGAAAGGGTCCAAGGGAAAAGTTTGTATTTTAATGACAGCCACAGATGAGTTGGTACTGGATGTCTGGGTTGTGCTCTGCTTGTGACACTGTGGACGACCGAATCTGAGATCGCTGCAAGCGCACTTCATGCGTGTGCACGCGGTTGGCAGCCTGCCTGGACGTCCCTTGTGATTGTGCTGTGGCGTGTGTTTGGTGTAGGCACCGGACTGACTGAAGGAGCCTCGTAAGGTGATGTCCAGTGGGTTTAGATCACTTACCGCACAACCCCCTAGAGCTTGCGTTGTACATATGCGCACTGGTACATACCCATCAAGGCATTAGGGCCAGCGTTGCATCCAACACTGTGACCCATTGACAGGGCTCACCGTCGGCGCCCCGTTGCTACCGCTCTGAACACTCTGAACACCCTTTGGTACAGCTGCTCAACTGTCACTGCAGGCGTGCGCATGCTGCTGCATTCTGATACTCCAGGCAGGTAAGACCTCTCAACACTCACCAACCATTGCTGCGGATTCTCATTGTTTGGTACAACTCCTCAACCCTCACTGCAGTCGTCTGCATGCTGCATGCTGACGATCCAAGCAGGCCTGTGTGCTGGGATGAGCTGCGTGAATTTCGCCCTGTTCCCTCCTCCTCCTGCAACCTGTGCGCTGGGATTTGCTGTGGTTTGCCGCATAAATGCGCACACGCTAGCTGCATGCTATATGGCTGATCCATGCCCTACCACCACCACAACATTCCTTCAATCGCGCACGGTGCCTTATTATTTGGCCTCTGCCCTATTCATCCACATGCATCCAGAACCGAATAACCCCAAACCCACGATCCCCCCTTGGGTGACCAAGCCTTGCCGTACTGTGTAGCCACAGTTTATTCGTCTTCGCAGGTTGGTACTAGGTCCACAGGTGCACACATGAATCATTATGCAGTCAATATTCATATGTGCACATGGCCCAGATTATGGAATTGTTATGCAGTGAAATCCATATGCACACATGTGCAACTGGGTATTGTGCATGCGCGTCTTTGTCTGCCATATATATTTCCAACCTTGCTCTTCTGTGTGGCGACATTTCATTGTAATGTCCGCCGCATCCTGGGCCATCATTGGAGCCGTCTGTGTGGCCTAAGCTGCAGAAATATCAGTTGTGAGGTGGCCCATAGGTGCGCTCAAACTGAGCACTGAAAAAGGCTTCAGCCATCCACCGTTGTCTTGAACACCGTCGTCTTGAACATCTCATGCGGGCCACATGGAAAATGTTCATCATCCACTGGTTTCATCCACCGGTACCAATTCGGCAATCATTCTGTTTGCAGTGGTGCTTGTGAGTGCAGTGCTTGTTGCAGTGGGGTGGTGTGGTGGCCAGGGAGCCCGGGTTGGTGGTGGCTGGGTGGGCAGGGAGCCTGGGTTGGTGGTGTGTGGGTGGCCAGGGAGCCCGGTTTGGTGGAGCGTGGGTGGGCATGGAGCCCGGGTTGTTGGTGCGTGGGTGGGCACGGAGCCTGGGTTGGTGCATGGGTGGGCGGAGCCGGGGTTGGTGTCGGGACACCATGGGAACAAGACAATCAGCTCTCCTTTGCAGCACCTTTGCAACAACACCATTGGTACAGGACGATCGAGTTGTGGAGCTGTTCTAGCAGTACAGAAATTTTTCTATGGTCCAAGATTTCACCGGCTATGATGGTTGTGCTACGAATTGAAATACCCATTGGGCAATTATTCTTTTTGCTCGCAGGGTTACCCTCTTTGTGCAGTGCTTGTTGCAGTGGGTTGGTGTAGTGGCTACAGAGCCTGGGTTGGTGCAGTGGGCAGAGAGCCCCGAGTTTTCTTTGAGAAGAGGACAATCTCTCCTTTGCAGCACCTTTGCAACACCATTGGAAGAGCACAATGAGGTCTCCTTTATAGCACGTTTGCAACACCATTGGAACAGGACACTCGGGTCTCCTCCTTTGCAGCACCTTTGCAACACCATTGGAAGAGGACATTCGAATCCTAGGTTGGTGCAGTGGGCAGAGAGCCCCGAGTTTTCTTTGAGAAGAGGACAATCAAGTCTCCTTTGCAGCACCTTTGCAACACTACTGGAAGAGGACAATCAGGTCTCCTTTGTAGCACCTTTGCAACGGCATTAGAACAGGACACTGCTGCAAGTCTTGGCAGAAACAAAGCAGATTGATAGGTATTGGTGGGCGTGTTTTGCTGCCTTTGTGACGGTGGGCTGTGGTGGGACACGCCTGCGACAATACACCCTCAAGGGTGATTTTCTGTAAATCTGCGACACATACCATGCATATGGATAGCTCAAATGAAAAAGCAGATATCCCTCCTCCATGGGGATCTGCACTGTTCTACGTTGTTTAGATTTTGAGAACGGTTCACGTCCATGGGGTTCTGAACTCTTCTGCATTCCTTTAATTTGGAGGACTCACTGAAGATGCCGAATGCCAAAAAGTTCCAGAAAGAAGTCAATGAAAGTCTGATTCTGGTTCAAATCTCATTAAGTGCCATTCAGTTGCTTGGCCAAGCCATGGCCATGGAAACCCCTGTGTCCAGACATCTGGTGTCCTAGATTCTGAACTGATACCCGGGGTGGCGACCATCGCCGTTCATGGCTTTTGCCATTGTGCATGATGTGTTATGTGAAGGGAAGGTAGCTTGCAATTGTCTTGAGCTAGGGTAGTTCGGATCACCTGATTTTAAAGGTGTTTGGAAGTGGTGTGTCTGGGGGCTCTTCGGGGGGAACCTAGTCTAAAAGTAGCGCGCAGTGCGCACGCAGTGCAAGGACGCCCGCAAAGGAACGCCCATGATTCCTCCCAGAGTCTTCAATAGAAATCGAGATTGGAGGACGCCAAATGAAAAGTATTTGATATGCAGTTGGCACGCAAGTGCAATCAAGACCGCACTGTAGGCAATGTGTCGTTGAGTGTATGCAATGTCTAGGCTAAGGCTGTGACCAACGGGAACCACAGGTGTTGCTCTGGCTGATTGTGCATTAAGGTCTTCGTGCCAAGTTTTCACAGGCATCCCACTGTTTTGCAAGGTCACATGGCCCATGACCTGTTCAAACAAGCGGTACGTAGTTTGTTGTGGGCATAGGCGGAAGCTGTTTCACATGCAAATGATGGCACGACCCTACCAATGCACGAATCGTGACATTTTCATTCAAAGAAGATTTGCAAATGGGTTGCCCATCAATTTACATACTGGTCAGTTGGCAGTGATTCATTTCTTGGGCAAAATTCAAATTTCCAATTCTTCGAGACTGTGGTGGCAACACGCACCAAATATGCCATTCAACCAATGTGCCAGCCAACCAATAGATCAATTGCCAAAAGTTCTCCGCTAAGTCTGACACAATGGCTCAAAAGAGGGATTTGGGGCTGGGGGGCTGGGAGGAAACATGGTGCGCTTGCCACAAGGATGTTTAAGCGCAGGAAAGGGCAGGTACAAGGTTGTGATGTACCCCCATCAAGGAAGTGAAGTTGCAAGTGGACATCCGAGCTCCCAAGAGCCGCTATTGGGGAGGGTCCCCCCACTAGATACCTTTGGCCAATGGCAAGGGCCGTTGCCCGCCTCTGTGTGGATCCGACACAGTCGGCGAGAGGCCAATAGGGGCCACCAGCTTCATACGGCAAGGCATCCAGGTATCATGCCAAAACCCCACACCAATTCTGGACTTGTTGAGCGTGTTAAAACGGGAATATCAGGAATTTGAGACATTGGAGGGGCTTTCGGAGACCGACAAGGTGGCTGATGCAGGATTTTTGTCCAGCAGACTGCAAGTTGCACTCTTCAGCATGTGCACACACCCCACCCTGTGTATGCAAATCCAAGGCGACATGCCAAACCCACCCTGTGTATGCAGATATATCCCCCATGCAAACACACACACAGCCCCATTTGCACAGATACCCCTTATGGGGCTTCCTCGCACACTTCGCTCAATCGAGAGGTAATGCAGCACCCTTTTGGGCAATTTCAGTCGTTGCACATTTTAGGTGGGGCAAGTCACAGGTCCGCATGTAGTGCACATTATCCCCCACAGGGCTCAGGTCTGTTCATGGTTGCAAGTTGCCTCTCGTCTCCTCCCCGCCCCTCCCTGTTCTGAGTGTTTTTTTTTTCCTTCGAAGTATGTATTGGGCATTGCTGCTAGCGACGTTCCTGGTCGCGCTTTGGTGCACCGAGGCACAAGAGCTCGGCCACGAATTCCTGGACGATTACGGAGCAATCGACGAAGATGAGATGGCATTGTTTGACAACATGGACGTTGAGGACTATTTGGATGATGCGGCCATGCACAGCTTTGATGATGGCAGGGATATGATCCCCCAATCATATGATTACTATTCCGGTGGGTATCACCCATCCCATCACCCCTCTAGTAGGTATCATACGCGGTATTTTGGGCCTCAATTTGGACGTTTGAAGACGCGGTATGCTTATGGCGGATATGGTGCGTACCCTGGGAATTTGTACAGATATGGAGCGTACCCTCGCAGCGGATCCGGGTATAGCAGGTTTAATATCAAAAAAGATGAAGTGCTCCGCCCACGTCTTGGAGGGGGTGTCGGAATCAAAATTCCGGGGATTGGACAGTTGGGAGCAGGTCTCCCCTTTGGTCAGGGCGGTGTTTTCGGAAACTCGTTCGAGCGCTGGCTTAGAAAGGTACCGAAGCATTGATGGGCTTCCTCGCTTGTCACGCCCAAGATTGAGTGACCCTCCATATGTGCCCTCACCCGAAGCTCTGTTCGCGTGTCACTTAGCATGCTCTTTTCGACCGCAATCCGTTTCTGCACCTCTTGGTCCATTTTTGTCTCATGTCTCCTGCCCATTCCGGGCAGAAAAGTCGCACGCCCGCACATACCCTCACATGCTTCAGATCCATTGCACATAACATCGAATTTTCTGATCAACGCTGTTTGTGATTGTGTTTCATTTGTCCAATGCAGTGTGCAACCCTGCGCATTGCGCGGATGAAGGGGCGGTTGTGTGCCAAGTACACCACCACGAGGAGGTCTTGGTGATGAATGATCCCTAATCCACTTTGTGGATTCGGCGGTTGTGTTTGCCCTTGACATTTGTGTCGTGGTGGGATGATTCTCGTCCCGCTTGCTTCCCACACCTTTGTTGTAGTGTTGGTCACCCGTTATTGCCCAAGTTCCTGATGCTTGGTACTGGCCTTCTGCGAGCCTTGAGCTCCCACGACGTGCCTTGTTGGTTACGGGCCTCGCCTGCAGTTTGGCCCTGCCTTTGCTGTTTCACCATTCGGTTATGACTCGTGTGACCGTCAGGTCCACATCGCCGACAAAGAACTGAATGTGCGACCACGTGCAACGCTGTGCTGTTGTATGAAGTGGGATTCGATAAGAACGGTTGGTATTCGCTGAGAACGTACCAGTCATACTTGAAGGGGGGCGATCCCATGTCAGTGCATTGTGCTCTTGCCGTACCTGTTGTGTTCAAGTCCCCTCTCGAATCATCCGCCGAAGCGTTTCGAGGGATGTAGCATTTCTTTGACCCAAGGACCAAAGGGCCCGTCCCGGTGGCCTGCCCGGATGCAACGAAGTCCTACGAAGCACAGAAACCTTGCCCAAATAGGGCCTCTTGCCCGAACCAAAGTGGCGGCATTTTGGCAATTCGTGTTGGGTAGTCCCTCAGTGTATGTCCAGCCCCTTACAGTCTCAGCGGAGCAACATTACTTCGTGCTTGCGAAATCCGAGCAAAACATGGACATTCAGAAAGTGCCCAAGTGCGGCTGAATTGGCCCTGGACTGACCCGGTGGCCGGACCCAACTTCGCAATCACGTGCGCGCGTTGCGACGCACAAGAATGTTTCTGTTTCGACGAGGAATCGATTTGCGCCGAACCCCTGGGGTCAAAAATGTATGACCAAATGGTTTTGAAATTAGTGTCCCCCGTACCCCAAAACCAAATGGTGTGTGTCTCGCAACCCAGGAGTCGCACTCACCCTAAGTTTACCGAAACCAGTTTTTGGAGCTTTGCCGTCGTCTCACCATCTGGTGCATTGGAATGTGGCGTTGATTGATCCAGATTTAAAGCGAAAAGCATGATGGTGGCTAACTGGGAAGGCTGTGTGTATTCGCTTGTGCCTCACTCATCTCCCAATAGTTCACAGGCTTGGAGGAGAGAATTATGCTGGTTTTTTCGTGAAGAACTGGTGGGGATTTCAGTGGGATGTTGCAATGTGCCCATAAACGGGAAATGGTCGGGTATGTGCAAGGCTTGGGCAAAGGTTAGTGCAATTTATCTACAATTTTGCGGATTTCAGAGACCGTTTTTCTCATTTTTGTGGCCAGTACATGAGATGACTCAGGCAGGGGCCTGATGCGCTTGTGCCTGCTTTGTTGCTGCATGTGCTGCTTTGAACAAGTACAGGACCTGCCCATGCCGTGTACCAACTGACGAGTGGCACTGGCCATAACCTGGGGGGCGATAACTTGGGGGACTATAACTTGGGGGACTCCAACCTGGGGGGCTATAACCTGGGGGACTATAGCCTGGGGGACAAGAACCGGGGGGTTCCTAGGGGACAACAACCTGGCGGAGTGTAAAATGGGGCGAGGAATGTACTGTGAACACAACATGAACAACTGAGGGGACAGGGTGTGACTGTTGACGCTCCCATTTTCTCTTGGTTGTTTAAGGTACTGGTATGAGCCCTTAACAGCCCACAGTATACGTGGTATTTGTATACTTGGGGTATTTCGGGTGGGAGGCCCAGCTAAAGCCAAATCCACAAAACAAACCCAAACCCATGTCTAAGGCCCCACAATCCACCACCACACGGCCCATGATATTTGTATCCTCCATGCAATCCATGCCTCAACAGGTCATATGGATGCAGTCCCAAAGGCACGCCGCATTTCTGTGGCACCGTTTGCTACGCACCTTGGCACCTTGTAAATCTCTTCGAGCGATACTTGCACGGGAGGTGCTTGTATGATCTTTGGGGCTGCAGTCTTACCTATTCAGGAGCTGTGTGTTGATCCCCTGCGATTCACGCTTGAAAATAGGTGCCGCTCGTGTACGCTTTAGGGATTTCATTCATATATGTGCACATGATGCGCAGGAAATGCCATTTCTTGCAATGAAGAAGGGACCCATTTTCTTGACCAGTGTTTCAGGCAAAGATGGTTGATAGTTGCTTGCTGTTACAAGAAACAACAAAAGGCTGGTTCTAGCACGGTAGCACGTCACGCCACCAATGGGTCAGGCTGAAATGAATGAACAACGATTCGGATGTAAAGAAATGATCGTGGTGGAGGATCCCTGAGTAGAAGGCAGGTCCCAAAGCCCAACCATACTGGGTCAATGCGATCCGGAACACCACCATCAAACCACCCCCTGATATTCACAGAATAGGGTGTACCAGCTCACCCCTCATTGTTGGCCGGCCAAAGTGCCCCTGCCAGTGATTTCTGCCTGCGAACATTGTAGCAGGGGTTGAGTATTGCTCGTCTACTTTGGTATCTGCTTCGGTGACGCCTATGTAAGGTGAGCGGTGGTGTTCAAGTTCTGTCAGCAAAAAGTGAGGGCTAAAGCAAGCAATGCGGGCAGGGGTGTGGCCGAATGTCGTGTTGTTAGAAATAGTGCTCAAGGCAAGGATAACTGGAGTGGAAGTGGAACGCACTGAACGCCTACTCACAGTGTACCCGACAGCACTACATCCCACGATTGAAGCTGTTCCGACTGGGTTGTCATGGTTGGTTCCAGACAGGTCAGACGAAGAGGGCTCCGCAGCACCTGACTGCGAGGAGGCATGCCTGCTCTTAAAAGTGCCTTTGCAGTGTTGCCAGTGTGATGCTGGAGGTTGATAAGCCAGCATGTCCATAGGAAGTATTCTGGGTAAAGTCTCCTACCCTAACCCTGACCCGCATTCCAATGGCCACAAGACAGGGTTCGGACACCACCGCTGCCAACATTCTTGTGATAGCATTCAACCACTACCACTGTGCTCGCTTTGCAAGCGGCAACAAGAGTCTGGGTCTCGTCCACATTTTGCAGGCGCATGTCTGCGCAGCAGTATTGCAGCAGCGTCTCTGGACCTACTGCACCGCATCCCAGGCTCATGGATGAGACCGGATCGTTGACAATGTCTGTCCGGCCTTCTCGTCCCGGCAGACGGGCGCACTGTGTGCCGCTCGTGGCGGTAGCTTCCGTAGCTGTGGCGCTCTTCCTTTGGGCTGGCGCCTGGGGGTCTGACTCACCACTGCGCTCGCTGTACCTCCACCGTTCGGCAGCGTTGACGCGCGCCATTCGCGCCCAAAGCGCCTACAGATCTGCGCCGCCGCATGCCCCTCGGTCCCACGACCCTCGTGCGGTCGTGCCACCGGAAGGCAGGGGCGCATATCCATCGACGACGACATTGAGAAGCAAGAGAAATGCTGAGGACGTTGAATCTGCAAGGCTCCAGGTGCACCACTCGGCCCTTGCGCAGGGTGGGTGCCCCCCTCCAGGGGACACAATACACACAAGAGGGGAAGGGGGGGGGGGGCATGACGCGCTCGCCACAAGGAGGACTGAGCGCGGGAATGGATGGGCGGAAGGTCTTTCATGTGCCCCCGTTGGGGGAGTGACCCCGCAAGTGGACATCCTGGGGCCGAACAACCGCCGTTGGTGAGGGGTCCCCCACGGCCGGTATGGGGTATCCACTTGGATGCACCTGGCCAACGGCGAAGGCAGTTGCCCTCCTCTGTGTGGACTGGACACAGGGCAGTGGAACAGGGAATGTCCAGGGGCTCCGTTGGCACAACCGACCAGCGGAAAGGAAGGGTGTGTAGAGAGGTCAGGATACGAGGGAGAGGGAGGGCACGAGGGGGTGAGAGGCCGATGGGCACCGCCGCCTATGCAGGGAAAGGGTTCAAGGGAAGGGCAGCGGTAAGTGGTGATCGGCCAGTAGGTGCCGCCAGCTGCAGACCACAACACAGCCAGGTGTCATGTCAAACCACCCTCACCATTCCTGTACATCCCCGTCCGACCGCTGTTGTCTGGTGCGTGTCCTGCGTTGTGGAAGCACGAGATCCGCGCATGACCGTTGTTTGTCTTTTTTTGTGCACAACCGGGGTTATGTGTGGGAGAAGGGTCAGGGTGTTTGATTGCTGCAGCGCTGGGGGAACCACTTCGGGCTGTACAGGGCCCCGCTGTCCATTTTGCAGGAAGCAAGCCCAGACAATGGAGCGGTATTGCTGGCAATTGCAGGGCTGACCTTTTTGGGTGCAGTCATTTTCGCAGGTGCTGTCCGCGCTGTTGCATGCATTGCTTTTTGCTTAAATGACCGTGCACAGAAGAGTGCATCCGCACGTGCAAAGTGATGAATGTCGCCACACCTGCACATGCATGCCCCCCCTTTTTCTGTACACGAGTAATGTAGGCCTCCGCACCGGCACGGGGCTGCATGCCCCGGCACCTGCACATCGACACGAGGGTGCCCCTCGGCCTGCACCGAAATGCATGCCCCCACACCCATGATCATTGCTGCGTACTCTTTGAGGTGAAGGGTAAGGCCATGTGGATCCTCAATGTTTTGGTCGGCGCAACCCGCGTTTGTACAGGACCATACCCAAACTGCATAGTAGTGCCTAGTATTAATAACAATGAGCCTTGTTGTGCATTTATATGACTTGCCTGCATATGACTTGCATGCATGTCTAGCCCTCATTTCTAGTGCATTTGTGTGTGTTGTTGTGCATGTCACTCAGAAAGGGTACCCGATTCGGTGCTATGGTGATACATTCGGGTACCCTAGTCAGGGGCCTCATTTTCTCTGCCGTCTCTTAGAACGTCATGTCCACATCAATGGAAAGGGAGTACCGGGTGCGGTCACCTTCACCGCCACCCTCTCCCAGTTAGCCCGGCCGTAGGGGCTAAGCGGCGTGATCCCCCGCCATCGCGGCCACGAACACCAATCAACGTCACCCCAAATTGCTCTATGCGCCTGTACCTCTTTGGACTTTATAGAGCCTAAAGGCACCTATGGGTTACAATGTTCTTGTGTGTTCTTCGCAGCTGCTTGCGCTGCTTTGACTTGGGGTTGTGGCTGTAGCATTGGAGACCCTGAGCAAGAACAAGGACTCCCCGTTTGTACCCATTGACGAGTGACCTTTCCCGGGAAGCCACCCCATTTACGTGACTACCCAGGGGTCCAACGGGGCCTCAACGAGATGCCCGATGTGGCAACGCAAGCCCACCGGGGGCCGCGCTCTCAAGGGAGCGACCACGGCAGTAAGTACTAGCGTGCTGGCACTGAGAAGCAAGCAGGGCAGAGCATGTTCGCGGTCAGCATTGGGGTCGGGACGTTCATGCTGACGTGTAGATCACCTTCACGCTCAACATCAAAGCCGAGGCCTAAAAGAGCGCACGCTCCAAAGACTACGGCACACCCCCGTCGGAACGCGAGATCATCACACCATGGTGTCATGCCAAAAACCCCACATACCACGCCTGACGTGGAGTGCCCCCACACGGGGGCCGTATGGCGTGAAAAGCGCTCTACGTGCAGAAGAAGAGGCACGACAACAACCCCGTTGGTCACACACAGCATGGAAAGGACGACATCGCACGCAAACGACGGAGGAACCACGCATCCGAAGCCATGGAAGGGAAACGTCCAACCATTGGAAAGAAGTGCCAAAACCCCCGTCGGAACGAGAAGGAGCACAACACTATTGTTCAACCGATTTGCCCATCTATGGCATTAGAAGGTCATTCGAGACATTTGGATGGGTTCTGCCCGTGGCTGTGGGTTGGGCTAAAACATCAGGTTGTGCAACATTGTGGGGGTGTGGGGTACCTCTATTCTGAAGGGTATACACCCCTCCCTTTGTCATCCTCCAATGCAGTCAAAAGCAAATTATTGTCCGTTGTCCACTCTCATCATTGGCCTCTCAACAATAATGCTACGATTCCTCTCCTCTATATATTGGCTAAAGCACAATCACTTGCGAAGGAAATGATAGTCTGGCGCCCTATCGCAGCCGTTGTCCAACCTTTCATTTTGCGACCTTGGCTCCGACTAGCAGCACGTGCGTCCGGTTTATTCTTGAGAACCCTTCTATCTGAATTACCTGCAAGCTTTTTGCACCTCCGCATTACCGATTTAGCCCAATGGGTGACCGCCCTTGCCTCTTGGAACTGTCAAGTCATCAATGAAGCCGATTGCACTGGACAATTTGACAAGGTCGCATCAACCTCCATCATTGATAGTCTCAAAAAAGCCGCCGCGTGGTTGCGCAAAACGAAACAATGGAGGGCGCGAGAAACAATATGGAGCATCCACAAGGATAACTCAGCACACTACCGCGCGGGCATTGGTCAACATGCATGTTTTGAATATATCACTCAAGAACAACTAGAGGCTCCGGTTGATTTCTCCCTCACACAAGACATCTATGCCCAAGCCGCAGAGCAACTTTGGTGCCGCAGTGCCTCCATCCCTATGGGCGGACCTTTCAGCGCCCAAGGAGCTGACCTGCACTCCGTGTGGCAAACGAAAAAGAAATGTCATTTTCTACGGACACTAGGAACACTTAGATTTTCCTACACACTACACCTCTTGTGGGATACCCCCCGTGTAGCACAATTTAGAGATGCATCCTCATGGCCGCCACGGGACCCACTTGCAAATGTGAAATGGCCCACGTTTGCTCAGCGCTAACCCAAGCTCTGGGACCGACTGTCATCTGCCCGTGCATTACACCAACCCAACCCACATGTACACAAGCTTGTATGTCCATCTCCACCACGGCAATGGGCATCAACATAAACGTATAGCAAGCTCTAGGGCGGTCACGACACACGCCCAACCGAGCAAACTCACTGACTCTTGGTCCTTAAAAATTTGCCCCACCATGCAGAGCCCCTGGTCCTCCTCCCACCACCAAGTGAGAAACATTATGATTGGCTCCACTGTTAATGTCCTCCCCCTTTTGAATTCATTGAGCTACATGCTCCGTACCTTCACAGCTTGGATTCGGCTATCCTTTCTAAGCGGCTACCCTAAATCTGCCATTTACCGTGCTTTGTAGGGCGTAGTCCCATCAGTGCCCAGCCGCACCCCATGGGACACCCCCCTCTCTTTCTTTCTATCTGTCCATCCTTCCCCTATTGCCATGCGATAAGTCACATGTCATGAAACACCTCACCACATGGTTGCGTATCCATGCTGTTTGGCGATATGATGCCTACACCTCCTGGGATCTACCCTTTTTGCACCAGTGTGACTCCCATTGTGCCGTCTGGTGCTATGATTACCCCATCCTCAATCAAATGCGCAGCTTGGCCTCACGAGGCAAGGGGTGGGGAGTGGCAAATCCACTGCATGTGCTGTTTCCTCAAGTACAAGGACAGATTGTGTGTTCATAGTGATAGCTTAGTGACGACCTCGGTGTACTGCTGCCACACTGTGTAGAATGGTTGTCACCGCATGACCATAGCTTAGGTCTAGGGTTGTGATCAGGGAC
Organism: Eutreptiella sp. 'Long Island Sound 2002'; assembly: GCA_964036045.1. Taxonomy (NCBI): domain Eukaryota; phylum Euglenozoa; class Euglenophyceae; order Eutreptiales; family Eutreptiaceae; genus Eutreptiella; species Eutreptiella sp. 'Long Island Sound 2002'. The sequence continues at coordinate 23,630,296 of OZ038381.1, read as the reverse complement.
GTGTGCATTGCATTCAACGCTTTACACATTGTTTCCGTGTCACAGCGAAAGGTGCCTTTGGACATGTTTCACTGACGAGCTTTTCTCTGTGCTGTCGCGTGTTGACGTGCTCCCTTTGCCCCTCAGCTCACTGCGCAGCAATCTCTGGGGTTAGTGGTCCATAGAGGCAAGAATATTGTCAATGGTAGCAAAAATCCCCAATTCCCCTCTTGTAATGTGCGCGCCGTGCGCGCCATGCGTTCGCCGTGCAGATAGCTTCACAGCTTGGATTCGGCTATCCTTTCTAAACTGCTACCCTAAATCTGCCATTTACCGTGCTTTGTAGGGCGTAGTCCCATCAGTGCCCAGCCGCACCCCATGGGACACCCCCCTCTTTTTCTTTCTATCTGTCCATCCTTCCCCTATTGCCATGCGATAAGTCACATGTCATGAAACACCTCACCACATGGTTGCGTATCCATGCTGTTTGGCGATATGATGCCTACACCTCCTGGGATCTACCCTTTTTGCACCAGTGTGACTCCCATTGTGCCGTCTGGTGCTATGATTACCCCATCCTCAATCAAATGCGCAGCTTGGCCTCACGAGGCAAGGGGTGGGGAGTGGCAAATCCACTGCATGTGCTCTTTCCGCAAGTACAAGGACAGATTGTGTGTTCATAGTGATAGCTTAGTGACGACCTCGGTGTACTGCTGCCACACTGTGTAGAATGGTTGTCACCGCATGACCATAGCTTAGGTCTAGGGTTGTGATCAGGGACGTGTGCATTACATTCACTGCTTTACACATTGTTTCCGTGTCACAGCGAAAGGTGCCTTTGGACATGTTTCACTGACGAGCTTTTCTCTGTGCTGTCGCGTGTTGACGTGCTCCCTTTGCCCCTCAGCTCACTGCGCAGCAATCTCTGGGGTTAGTGGTCCATAGAGGCAAGAATATTGTCAATGGTAGCAAAAATCCCCAATTCCCCTCTTGTAATGTGTGCGCCATGCGCGCGCCATGCGTTCGCCGTGCAGATAGCTTCACAGCTTGGATTCGGCTATCCTTTCTAAACTGCTACCCTAAATCTGCCATTTACCGTGCTTTGTAGGGCGTAGTCCCATCAGTGCCCAGCCGCACCCCATGGGACACCCCCCTCTCTTTCTTTCTATCTGTCCATCCTTCCCCTATTGCCATGCGATAGGTCACATGTCATGAAACACCTCACCACATGGTTGCGTATCCATGCTGTTTGGCGATATGATGCCTACACCTCCTGGGATCTACCCTTTTTGCACCAGTGTGACTCCCATTGTGCCGTCTGGTGCTATGATTACCCCATCCTCAATCAAATGCGCAGCTTGGCCTCACGAGGCAAGGGGTGGGGAGTGGCAAATCCACTGCATGTGCTCTTTCCGCAAGTACAAGGACAGATTGTGTGTTCATAGTGATAGCTTAGTGACGACCTCGGTGTACTGCTGCCACACTGTGTAGAATGGTTGTCACCGCATGACCATAGCTTAGGTCTAGGGTTGTGATCAGGGACGTGTGCATTACATTCACTGCTTTACACATTGTTTCCGTGTCACAGCGAAAGGTGCCTTTGGACATGTTTCACTGACGAGCTTTTCTCTGTGCTGTCGCGTGTTGACGTGCTCCCTTTGCCCCTCAGCTCACTGCGCAGCAATCTCTGGGGTTAGTGGTCCATAGAGGCAAGAATATTGTCAATGGTAGCAAAAATCCCCAATTCCCCTCTTGTAATGTGTGCGCCATGCGCGCGCCATGCGTTCGCCGTGCAGATAGCTTCACAGCTTGGATTCGGCTATCCTTTCTAAACTGCTACCCTAAATCTGCCATTTACCGTGCTTTGTAGGGCGTAGTCCCATCAGTGCCCAGCCGCACCCCATGGGACACCCCCCTCTCTTTCTTTCTATCTGTCCATCCTTCCCCTATTGCCATGCGATAGGTCACATGTCATGAAACACCTCACCACATGGTTGCGTATCCATGCTGTTTGGCGATATGATGCCTACACCTCCTGGGATCTACCCTTTTTGCACCAGTGTGACTCCCATTGTGCCGTCTGGTGCTATGATTACCCCATCCTCAATCAAATGCGCAGCTTGGCCTCACGAGGCAAGGGGTGGGGAGTGGCAAATCCACTGCATGTGCTCTTTCCGCAAGTACAAGGACAGATTGTGTGTTCATAGTGATAGCTTAGTGACGACCTCGGTGTACTGCTGCCACACTGTGTAGAATGGTTGTCACCGCATGACCATAGCTTAGGTCTAGGGTTGTGATCAGGGACGTGTGCATTACATTCACTGCTTTACACATTGTTTCCGTGTCACAGCGAAAGGTGCCTTTGGACATGTTTCACTGACGAGCTTTTCTCTGTGCTGTCGCGTGTTGACGTGCTCCCTTTGCCCCTCAGCTCACTGCGCAGCAATCTCTGGGGTTAGTGGTCCATAGAGGCAAGAATATTGTCAATGGTAGCAAAAATCCCCAATTCCCCTCTTGTAATGTGTGCGCCATGCGCGCGCTGTGCACAAGCCCACCCCCAAGGGAAAGGAAGGGTGAGTGGAGAGCTCAGGATAGGCCAAACAAGGCACGAGGTGGTGACAGGCCGACGGGCACCGCCGCCTACGGAGGGGGAGGGTTCAAGAGAAGGGCAGGGGTAAGTGGTGAGAGGCCAATAGGCGCCGCCAGCTGCAGACAGCAATACAACCAGGCGCCATGCCAAGCCCCCCACACCCACATCCACCAATACCACCTGGGAAACACTGTCACCCCACGACAGCAGCGAAATTCTTACCACACCCGCCCTGCGGGCGCGGGTGTTACGGCCTCTCCCTCTCTAGCCTCCGTCATTGACCATTGTTTTGGTCACACTCCTCCACCAAGCTTGTTCTGATTTCCTGAGCATAGGTAGGGGTGACGGCGCCACCCACGGGCGGACATGCCAAAAACCCCCACACCTACACCGCGGTGTACGTCCCCACTGCATGCCCCACATCAGGCACATCGGGCCGCGCAATTGACCCCTCTTTGGCCAAGACGGCCCTGACAGTTCTGGTGGGGCTCGCTCTGGCATTGCCCGCCGCCCTTGCTGCACGCCTCCAGTCCCTGCTCTCGCGGATGCACAACTCCGTGGGCCTGGCCCCGCCAACACCGCAGATGATCCAGGAGGAGGACCCCCAGCGCGCGTGCGTCCTGTTCCGGCACCTGCCGGTCCTGTGCGACAAGATTGCGTGGCGCTCGCTCGGTGCAGTCACTACCCCTGTCCACCGCTGCGTCATGGCCGCGCCTTCGGGGTCCCCCGTTGAGTTCCATGTCAAGCGCGAGGACCTGAGCTCGCCGCTGTACGGGGGTAACAAAGTGCGCACGCTGCAGCACCAGCTGGCGGTCATTGAGTCCCGCATCGCGCAGGGCGACGCGCGCGCCGCCGACGTCACCGTTGTGGGGTCGGCTGGCAGCAACCAGGTCGTTGCGACCGTCGTGCACGGGCGGGGGCGGCTTCCCCCGATGACGCCGGTGTGGCTGGCGAAGGACTCGCCGGATTTGGACAACACCCTCAACATGCTGTCCACCTTGTCGTTCCCCCTCGCGGCGCAGTACAATTGGGGGCAGCCCGATCCGATGTTTGACCACCTTCAGCGCACGGTTTTCGACGACGAGGGCGTCGTTGTGACGCTTGGTGGCAACTGCCCAGCTGGGGTGTTCGGGCAGGTCGGCGCGGCTCTTGAGCTAGCAGAGCAGGTATCATGTCCTCCATCGTGTTGTGTTGTGTTGTGGTGTGGTGTGCTGTGGTGTGCTGTGTTGTGTTGTGTTGTGTTGTGTTGTGTTGTGTTGTGTTGTGCTGTATTGTGTTGTGTTGTGTTGTGTTGTGTTGTGTTGTGTTGTGTTGTGTTGTGTTGTGTTGTGTTGTGTTGTGTTGTGTTGTGTTGTGTTGTGTTGTGTTGTGTTGTGTTGTGTCGTGTTATGTTGTGACTTTCAGTGCTATGTTACGTTGTGTTATGTTTTCTTGCGTCGCAAAGTACAGTGTGTTGCTGTGTTATATTTTGTTTCACTTGTTCTTCTTATTTTGTCTTGTGTTGCGTGGTGTTGTCCGAATGTTGTGTTGTGTTGTGTTGTGTTGTGTTGTGTTGTGCTGTGTTGTGTTGTGTTGTGTTGTGTTGTGTTGTGTTGTGTTGTGTTGTGTTGTGTTGTGTTGTGTTGTGTTGTGTTGTGGTGTGTTGTGTTGTGTTGTGTTGTGTTGTGTTGTGTTGTGTGTTGTGTTGTGTTGTGTCGTGTTGTGTTGTGTTGTGTTGTGTTGTGTTGTGTTGTGTTGTGTTGTGTTGTGTTGTGTTGTGTTGTGTTGTGTTGTGTTGTGTTGTGTTGTGTTGTGTTGTGTTGTGTTGTGTTGTGTTGTGTTGTGTCGTGTTATGTTGTGACTTTCAGTGCTATGTTACGTTGTGTTATGTTTTCTTGCGTCGCGAAGTACAGTGTGTTGCTGTGTTATATTTTGTTTCACTTGTTCTTCTTATTTTGTCTTGTGTTGCGTGGTGTTGTCGGAATGTTGTGTTGTGTTGTGTTGTGTTGTGTTGTGTTGTGCTGTGTTGTGTTGTGTTGTGTTGTGTTGTGTGTTGTGTTGTGTTGTGTGTTGTGTTCTGTTGTGTTGTGTTGTGTTGTGTTGTGTTGTGTTGTGTTGTGTTGTGTTGTGTTATGTTGTGTTGTGTTGTGTTGTGTTGTGTTGTGTTGTGTTGTGTTGTGTTGTGTTGTGTTGTGTTGTGTTGTGTTGTGTTGTGTTGTGTTGTGTTGTGTTGTGTTGTGTTGTGTTGTGTTGTGTTGTGTTGTGTTGTGTTGTGTTGTGTTGTGTTGTGTTGTGTTGTGTTGTGTTGTGTTGTGTTGTGTTGTGTTGTGTTGTGTTGTGTCGTGTTATGTTGTGACTTTCAGTGCTATGTTACGTTGTTATGTTTTCTTGCGTCGCGAAGTGCAGTGTGTTGCTGTGTTATATTTTGTTTCACTTGTTCTTCTTATTTTGTCTTGTGTTGCGTGGTGTTGTCCGAATGTTGTGTTGTGTTGTGTTGTGTTGTGTTGTGTTGTGTCGTGTTGTGTTGTGTTGTGTTGCGTTGTGTTGTGTTGCGTTGTGTTGTGTTGTGTTGTGTTGTGTTGTGTTGTGTTGTGTTGTGTTGTGTTGTATTGCTGTTGCGCAACAACCCACACGACACAACACAACACAAGACAACACAACGCAACGCAACGCAACACAGCACATCACAGCACAGCACAGCACAGCACAGCACAGCACAGCACAGCACAGCACAGCGCAGCACAGCACAGCACAGCACAGCACAGCACAGCACAGCACAGCGCAGCACAGCGCAGCACAGCACAGCACAGCACAGCACAGCACAGCACAGCACAGCACAGCACAGCACAGCACAGCACAGCACAGCACAGCACAGCACAGCACAGCACAGCACAGCAAAGCACAGCACAGCACAGCACATCACAGCACATTTTAAAGGTATTTCAGATTCCTTGTCACAGTGTGTAAAAATCTGAAGTAGAACACGTTTGGCAGCCACGCTGTATCGTCACAACTTCTAGGTTGCGGATGGCGAATGTCCAGACCCACATCGAATCTACCTCGCGATGGGCTCCGCTTGTACAACCTCCGGGCTTATTATGGGCATTGCGTTGGCGCGTGAACTGCAGCTTGACGCCTTCAAGGCCCAGCCGTTTCGCATCGTGGCCGTACCTGTGGACGAGACGCTGGCGATGTTGCAGGCCCGACTGGACCTCTACAAGGCCTGGCCCTCACAGTTTGTGCCCCTCACCATCCGCCACACCCTCATGACCAGCTGCCGTGACCTTGTGTGCCTTGGCGGCCCCGATCTCTTGGAGGCCTCCCTCCGGATTCTCAAAGACGAGGTACGAGGGCGATGTTGATGGGGACCAGAGGACAAGGACTGGGCCAAGAGTTTCGAGGTCAAGGGGTTTCCTCCACAGCTCCAAAAGGGGGCCTGTGTGTGTAATGGGGGCGGAAAAGGAGGGAGTTGGGCATCGCATTGGGGCGGTGGTTGTGTTTGTGTTGGGGGTGGGGAGGTGCGTGGATTGCTTTTTGAAGCTGCCGGCGCCCATTGGCCAGTGTGCACCGCCACCTTCAGACGGCAATCCTCCAAGGCGCCATGTTTTACGCCCCACACACTGTGTGTGATTGTGACCATTTGACCATTTTCGGCATTTACTTTCTTTCTCCAAGCACATGCTGGGACATGGTCCAGCCGAAGCCACCAGCCAAAGCCCTGCCACTACACACGACAAGATCAACCACCCACCACGTTGTGTACCGTCCGTTGGCACAACCGACCAAGGGAAAGGGAAGGGAAGGAGTGTGGTGAGGCCGATGGGCACCGCGGCCTACGGAGGGAAAGGCCAAGGGAAGGGAAAGGGGAGTGGAGAGGGAAGGTTAGGGCAAGGAGGAAGAGGAAGGTCAAAGGGTGGTGAGAAGCCGATGGGCACCACCGCCTATGGAGGGAAAGGGTCCAAGGGAAGGGCAGCGAATGGCGATCGGCCAGTAGGCGCCGCCAGCTGCAGACGAGATCATCACACCATGGCGTCATGCCAAAGCCACCACGTTGTGTACCGCGAACAGCGCGTGAGGGTGCATGAGGGCACCGATGGTATACCAATTGAAGGTGGGACCCAAACAAGATGGGGTTCTGGTGGGGGGTGGGGGTGGCGCCCTGCTTGCCACGCAAAGGGCACGGAAAAGGCAAAGCTCGGCAGATCAAGGGCATGAGGTGGTGCGAGGCCAATGAGCATCGCTGTCTACGGAGAGAATGGTTCAAGGAAAGGACAAGGGGAAGTGGCAACAGGCCAACAGGCGCCGCCAGCTTCAGATGGCAGTCCACACAGGCATCATGCCAACCGTTCCTCCTTGATGGTGCGAACAGGTGGGACCTCTCTGAACAAAAAAGCAACAAAAACAGGGCCGACGAAGAAGTAAATCCCACATCATCGAATTGGCCTGGTTGGGGAGGAGAAGAACCTCCAAAAACCGCGATTCACACTTGGGTGCTGCAGCCTGAGAGTGATCAAGAAACATAAAGCGGAGTGGAAGTACCAAGGCAGCGGCCTTAGTGCAACCCCACCTGCGGGGACGTGTACGAAAGGGGAAGTAGCCCCAGTCACGACCCCTTGACCGATGGCGGGCACGACTACAAGAGATACCACCGCCGCTCCAGCCAAGGTAGTGGCACCAGTTTGAGCACGAATTTCCTCCCGGTGGTAGCACACATGCCGCGCGACGGGATGGACATACGATACACACACTATGGATACCGTGGGGTGGGGCAAGGGCTGGTGTGGGGGGTAACATGATGTGCTTGCCACAAAGAGGATCGAGTGCCTGAAAGGGCAGGTGTAGGGTTGTTATGTGCCCCCGTTGGGGAAGTGACCTCGCAAGTGGACATCCCAGGGCCCAAAAGCCGCCGTTGGGGAGGTTTCACCCACCGCCGGTAGGGGGTGCCCGCCTGGGCACCCTGGCTGATGCCGAGAGCCACTGCCCTCGTCTGTGTGGACCCAACACAGAGCAGTGAAGCAGGGACAGTCCAGGGGCTCCATTGGCACAACCCACCGGGGGAAGGAAAGGGAAGAGAAGGGAAGAGAAGTGAGTGTAGGGAGGTAAGGATAGGCAAGACTGGTACATCAAGGGCACTAGGGGGTGAGAGGCCAATGGGCACCGGTACCTACGGAGGGCAAGGGTTCAGAGAAAGGACACGGGTAAGTGGTGAGAGGCAAATAGGCGCCGCCAGCTCCAGACAGCAATATCCAGGCTGTCATGCCAAAACCCCCTCTTTATTCCACACTCCACTTTGCAGGTGCTCCTTCCCTCGGATGCCGATCTTGTGGGCCTTTACGGAGGGCACTCAGACCTCAGCCGCGCCGCTGCCCAGGCCTATGACACCACTGGGAAGGTGTACGATAGCAGCGGGCAGCTGGCGCCACCGCTGTGGATCTGCGGGCACTTTGTGGGCAAGGCCTTTGCGCCGCTTCTTGAGGACCTTCAAAGGGACGAGCTCCGGGGGCAGTCCATGCTGTTGTGGCAGACCAAGTCCGCGGTCCAGCCCCGCGGCAGTGAAGACGAATGGGCCCAGCTCCTTGAGATGCCGGACGATGTGAAGGACTGGGCCAGTGAGGGCCACGCGGAGTCCGCGTTGCGCCCCGGCAAAGTGGACACCGCCTCGGGCCGGCGTGCAGACTATCGCAGTATTATGACGCCGTTGGAGCCCCCGCATGTGTGACCGACTGCAGTCGCAGTGCCGCTCGCTCTGCAGCTGCCGCCTGTGTGCTCAGGGCTGTGGGTCCTTCTATTGTGTCCCCGTGCAGTTGTGGCGCATGCAGCCCCCGAACTGTTCCCAACAGAAGGCTTTGTCCCCGAACCCCCAAATATATCCCTTATCTTGCCCAAAACCCCGCCAATATGCCCCAATCGACGCCACCAACTGTCAGGAGAGCAGCAATATCTGAGGATTTGCTCCCAAGGCCCCCCCAAAAACATACAACGTGCAACATGCAAACATACAACGTGTCGCCACAAGGGGGACTGATCAGGTTGAAGGGTGGTATGGTGCCACTGTTGGGGAAGTGACCCCGCAAGTGGACATCCCAACAGCCGCCGTTGGGGAGGGTTCACCCATCGCCGGTATGGGGTGTGCGCCTGAACGCCCTGGCCAATGGCGGGGGCCAATTCCCTCCTCTGTGTGGACCCAACACAGAGCAGTGAAACCGGGACGCTGCCGGGGCTCCATTGGTACAACCCACCAGGGGAGTAGGGAGGTAAGGATCGGCAAGACTGGTACATCAAGGGGTGAGAGGCCGATGGGCACCGGTACCTACGGAGGGCAAGGGTTCAGAGAAAGGATAAAGGTAAGTGGTGAGAGGCAAATAGGCGCCGCCAGCATGAGCAAGCAGCCCACCCAGGCGTCATGCCAGCCCGAGAATGATCTTCCAAGAAACTCATAACTATGGCGCACCGTGTCGAATTTCGACAGTTCAAGTCCTAATACGGGGTAGTCCTGACCCCCTGCCCCTCTTTCTTGTGTGCCACACACGGATATAGCATCGTTTGTTTGCGGACACTAGATAAGGATTCCATGATCGGCCAATAAGGCCCCAAAAGGGTTTTTTCAATTGCCACTCACCAAGCATTGCCCCCTATGAGAGAAGCAGTTCGATGGTTTCCAAGATTTTTGGCACAAAAATGTGGGGCAACAAGCAAAACTGTTCAGCAGGCATCTCGTCTTCTTTTTTTACCCGTTAACAACCTAGCGATCCAAAGCAGCTATGGCCAAAGCATGTGTCAACTGTTTCAAGCACGGGGGGGGAGCACCGTCTTTACCTTGCTTACCGTGCCAAGACAAGGTCGTGCTGGCGCACAACCTGTTGTACGACAAGCACTGCTCTTCGATGCCATCTGGAGCTGTGGAAAACACGCCCTTTCCAGCATCACACCATCGTGTGAGGGGATGCATCATGCGTTTGTGATCGCCCACCGCAGAAGGTGATCGTGATGGGCTGTAGATTGGGAAGAGGACACTGATTTTTAAATCTCATGCTCATTGCAGGTGTACTTCACATGAATCCGGATGAACACAAAGATCATGGTGGCAGGCCCATGTTGAACAGTGGACGGGATGTACCGGCCGAATTCAAAGAATTTGTGGAATTGTCGTTTTTGCGTCGTTGCTTTTTGCTATTTCTGTCATATTTGCGCACCCAGAACTTGGAGAAACAACACTAGCAGGTCTAAGAATATTTTTTTGAAACGGCTTTTCAGAATCCCACCCCCTTTTTGCTGTAGAAGACCGCAGCTCTGTCTTGCTCTGTGTTGCCGTGTCTTGAGACAGCTTCGTCCAAGAACACCGTCCTCATGGTGCAGTTTCATAGAACATTGACGGGTCTGACCGGCCACATTTCTTTGCAACGCATCTGCACACAGCGCATTGTATCACCAGCAGTCCAACGAGGCCCGAGTCATTCGCAGATTTGAGGCTTGGGCTCACATTTTTCAGCTTTGATCGTGAAGCCGCAGGCTTTGATTTACAGTACATTTACACATTGCAAACATGAATATGTGTGTCGAAGAACCTACACCCAATAGCAACCTTCTCCGATGTGCTCCGTAGTTTGTTCCAACACGTTACGCGGTGCGCGCGCGGTGCAAGTAATCCCCCCATGCATACCCGGTGCAAAAGGCGTGGTTGCGTGTATGTGTGTGTGTGTGCGTGTCTGTGCGTGTGCGTGCGTATTTTTGTGTGCAAACATGCACTTGTGCTTACTGGTGTGGGTGCATGCATGTGTACATGTGCCTGGCTGTGTTGCACGTGTACCTCACGGCGCTTACTGCGCAGCGACGCTGCAGCCGTGCGATGCGCTTCAGCCCATTGTATGCCCGCCATGATGCGGAGGTGTGCCTGCCATGAAAGATGCTGCCAGGTCCTTTGCTTGTCACCTGAAGTGCTGTATACTGTTTACGTGGTGACCACGCTCGTGCAGCATCCTCCAACCACGTCGTTTGCTGGTCATGTGGCGAAGGGGTTTAGTCTCCGCCCTGGTGTCTCCCAGCACTGCGAACTGAATGCTACCGCTTTCTCCCGCTGTTGGGCACTTGTGCTGTGCTTTCAATGTTGGCTACCGCACCTCTTCCTGCCAAAAAGTTGAGGGGTCTTAGACTTCGCTTCTTTTCCGCTCCACTTCTACTACTTGTACGCAGTGCAGGTCATTGGCTCACCAGCTCACCAGCTTGTGTTGTGTTGTGTTGTGTTGTGTTGTGTTGTGTTGTGTTGTGTTGTGTTGTGTTGTGTTGTGTTGTGTTGTGTTGTGTTGTGTTGTGTTGTGTTGTGTTGTGTTGTGTTGTGTTGTGTTGTGTTGTGTTGTGTTGTGTTGTGTTGTGTTGTGTTGTGTCGTGTTATGTTGTGACTTTCAGTGCTATGTTACGTTGTTATGTTTTCTTGCGTCGCGAAGTGCAGTGTGTTGCTGTGTTATATTTTGTTTCACTTGTTCTTCTTATTTTGTCTTGTGTTGCGTGGTGTTGTCCGAATGTTGTGTTGTGTTGTGTTATGTTGTGTTGTGTTGTGTCGTGTTGTGTTGTGTTGTGTTGCGTTGTGTTGTGTTGCGTTGTGTTGTGTTGTGTTGTGTTGTGTTGTGTTGTGTTGTGTTGTGTTGTATTGCTGTTGCGCAACAACCCACACGACACAACACAACACAAGACAACACAACGCAACGCAACGCAACACAGCACATCACAGCACAGCACAGCACAGCACAGCACAGCACAGCACAGCACAGCACAGCGCAGCACAGCACAGCACAGCACAGCACAGCACAGCACAGCACAGCACAACGCAGCACAGCGCAGCACAGCACAGCACAGCACAGCACAGCACAGCACAGCACAGCACAGCACAGCACAGCACAGCACAGCACAGCACAGCACAGCACAGCACAGCACAGCAAAGCACAGCACAGCACAGCACATCACAGCACATTTTAAAGGTATTTCAGATTCCTTGTCACAGTGTGTAAAAATCTGAAGTAGAACACGTTTGGCAGCCACGCTGTATCGTCACAACTTCTAGGTTGCGGATGGCGAATGTCCAGACCCACATCGAATCTACCTCGCGATGGGCTCCGCTTGTACAACCTCCGGGCTTATTATGGGCATTGCGTTGGCGCGTGAACTGCAGCTTGACGCCTTCAAGGCCCAGCCGTTTCGCATCGTGGCCGTACCTGTGGACGAGACGCTGGCGATGTTGCAGGCCCGACTGGACCTCTACAAGGCCTGGCCCTCACAGTTTGTGCCCCTCACCATCCGCCACACCCTCATGACCAGCTGCCGTGACCTTGTGTGCCTTGGCGGCCCCGATCTCTTGGAGGCCTCCCTCCGGATTCTCAAAGACGAGGTACGAGGGCGATGTTGATGGGGACCAGAGGACAAGGACTGGGCCAAGAGTTTCGAGGTCAAGGGGTTTCCTCCACAGCTCCAAAAGGGGGCCTGTGTGTGTAATGGGGGCGGAAAAGGAGGGAGTTGGGCATCGCATTGGGGCGGTGGTTGTGTTTGTGTTGGGGGTGGGGAGGTGCGTGGATTGCTTTTTGAAGCTGCCGGCGCCCATTGGCCAGTGTGCACCGCCACCTTCAGACGGCAATCCTCCAAGGCGCCATGTTTTACGCCCCACACACTGTGTGTGATTGTGACCATTTGACCATTTTCGGCATTTACTTTCTTTCTCCAAGCACATGCTGGGACATGGTCCAGCCGAAGCCACCAGCCAAAGCCCTGCCACTACACACGACAAGATCAACCACCCACCACGTTGTGTACCGTCCGTTGGCACAACCGACCAAGGGAAAGGGAAGGGAAGGAGTGTGGTGAGGCCGATGGGCACCGCGGCCTACGGAGGGAAAGGCCAAGGGAAGGGAAAGGGGAGTGGAGAGGGAAGGTTAGGGCAAGGAGGAAGAGGAAGGTCAAAGGGTGGTGAGAAGCCGATGGGCACCACCGCCTATGGAGGGAAAGGGTCCAAGGGAAGGGCAGCGAATGGCGATCGGCCAGTAGGCGCCGCCAGCTGCAGACGAGATCATCACACCATGGCGTCATGCCAAAGCCACCACGTTGTGTACCGCGAACAGCGCGTGAGGGTGCATGAGGGCACCGATGGTATACCAATTGAAGGTGGGACCCAAACAAGATGGGGTTCTGGTGGGGGGTGGGGGTGGCGCCCTGCTTGCCACGCAAAGGGCACGGAAAAGGCAAAGCTCGGCAGATCAAGGGCATGAGGTGGTGCGAGGCCAATGAGCATCGCTGTCTACGGAGAGAATGGTTCAAGGAAAGGACAAGGGGAAGTGGCAACAGGCCAACAGGCGCCGCCAGCTTCAGATGGCAGTCCACACAGGCATCATGCCAACCGTTCCTCCTTGATGGTGCGAACAGGTGGGACCTCTCTGAACAAAAAAGCAACAAAAACAGGGCCGACGAAGAAGTAAATCCCACATCATCGAATTGGCCTGGTTGGGGAGGAGAAGAACCTCCAAAAACCGCGATTCACACTTGGGTGCTGCAGCCTGAGAGTGATCAAGAAACATAAAGCGGAGTGGAAGTACCAAGGCAGCGGCCTTAGTGCAACCCCACCTGCGGGGACGTGTACGAAAGGGGAAGTAGCCCCAGTCACGACCCCTTGACCGATGGCGGGCACGACTACAAGAGATACCACCGCCGCTCCAGCCAAGGTAGTGGCACCAGTTTGAGCACGAATTTCCTCCCGGTGGTAGCACACATGCCGCGCGACGGGATGGACATACGATACACACACTATGGATACCGTGGGGTGGGGCAAGGGCTGGTGTGGGGGGTAACATGATGTGCTTGCCACAAAGAGGATCGAGTGCCTGAAAGGGCAGGTGTAGGGTTGTTATGTGCCCCCGTTGGGGAAGTGACCTCGCAAGTGGACATCCCAGGGCCCAAAAGCCGCCGTTGGGGAGGTTTCACCCACCGCCGGTAGGGGGTGCCCGCCTGGGCACCCTGGCTGATGCCGAGAGCCACTGCCCTCGTCTGTGTGGACCCAACACAGAGCAGTGAAGCAGGGACAGTCCAGGGGCTCCATTGGCACAACCCACCGGGGGAAGGAAAGGGAAGAGAAGGGAAGAGAAGTGAGTGTAGGGAGGTAAGGATAGGCAAGACTGGTACATCAAGGGCACTAGGGGGTGAGAGGCCAATGGGCACCGGTACCTACGGAGGGCAAGGGTTCAGAGAAAGGACACGGGTAAGTGGTGAGAGGCAAATAGGCGCCGCCAGCTCCAGACAGCAATATCCAGGCTGTCATGCCAAAACCCCCTCTTTATTCCACACTCCACTTTGCAGGTGCTCCTTCCCTCGGATGCCGATCTTGTGGGCCTTTACGGAGGGCACTCAGACCTCAGCCGCGCCGCTGCCCAGGCCTATGACACCACTGGGAAGGTGTACGATAGCAGCGGGCAGCTGGCGCCACCGCTGTGGATCTGCGGGCACTTTGTGGGCAAGGCCTTTGCGCCGCTTCTTGAGGACCTTCAAAGGGACGAGCTCCGGGGGCAGTCCATGCTGTTGTGGCAGACCAAGTCCGCGGTCCAGCCCCGCGGCAGTGAAGACGAATGGGCCCAGCTCCTTGAGATGCCGGACGATGTGAAGGACTGGGCCAGTGAGGGCCACGCGGAGTCCGCGTTGCGCCCCGGCAAAGTGGACACCGCCTCGGGCCGGCGTGCAGACTATCGCAGTATTATGACGCCGTTGGAGCCCCCGCATGTGTGACCGACTGCAGTCGCAGTGCCGCTCGCTCTGCAGCTGCCGCCTGTGTGCTCAGGGCTGTGGGTCCTTCTATTGTGTCCCCGTGCAGTTGTGGCGCATGCAGCCCCCGAACTGTTCCCAACAGAAGGCTTTGTCCCCGAACCCCCAAATATATCCCTTATCTTGCCCAAAACCCCGCCAATATGCCCCAATCGACGCCACCAACTGTCAGGAGAGCAGCAATATCTGAGGATTTGCTCCCAAGGCCCCCCCAAAAACATACAACGTGCAACATGCAAACATACAACGTGTCGCCACAAGGGGGACTGATCAGGTTGAAGGGTGGTATGGTGCCACTGTTGGGGAAGTGACCCCGCAAGTGGACATCCCAACAGCCGCCGTTGGGGAGGGTTCACCCATCGCCGGTATGGGGTGTGCGCCTGAACGCCCTGGCCAATGGCGGGGGCCAATTCCCTCCTCTGTGTGGACCCAACACAGAGCAGTGAAACCGGGACGCTGCCGGGGCTCCATTGGTACAACCCACCAGGGGAGTAGGGAGGTAAGGATCGGCAAGACTGGTACATCAAGGGGTGAGAGGCCGATGGGCACCGGTACCTACGGAGGGCAAGGGTTCAGAGAAAGGATAAAGGTAAGTGGTGAGAGGCAAATAGGCGCCGCCAGCATGAGCAAGCAGCCCACCCAGGCGTCATGCCAGCCCGAGAATGATCTTCCAAGAAACTCATAACTATGGCGCACCGTGTCGAATTTCGACAGTTCAAGTCCTAATACGGGGTAGTCCTGACCCCCTGCCCCTCTTTCTTGTGTGCCACACACGGATATAGCATCGTTTGTTTGCGGACACTAGATAAGGATTCCATGATCGGCCAATAAGGCCCCAAAAGGGTTTTTTCAATTGCCACTCACCAAGCATTGCCCCCTATGAGAGAAGCAGTTCGATGGTTTCCAAGATTTTTGGCACAAAAATGTGGGGCAACAAGCAAAACTGTTCAGCAGGCATCTCGTCTTCTTTTTTTACCCGTTAACAACCTAGCGATCCAAAGCAGCTATGGCCAAAGCATGTGTCAACTGTTTCAAGCACGGGGGGGGAGCACCGTCTTTACCTTGCTTACCGTGCCAAGACAAGGTCGTGCTGGCGCACAACCTGTTGTACGACAAGCACTGCTCTTCGATGCCATCTGGAGCTGTGGAAAACACGCCCTTTCCAGCATCACACCATCGTGTGAGGGGATGCATCATGCGTTTGTGATCGCCCACCGCAGAAGGTGATCGTGATGGGCTGTAGATTGGGAAGAGGACACTGATTTTTAAATCTCATGCTCATTGCAGGTGTACTTCACATGAATCCGGATGAACACAAAGATCATGGTGGCAGGCCCATGTTGAACAGTGGACGGGATGTACCGGCCGAATTCAAAGAATTTGTGGAATTGTCGTTTTTGCGTCGTTGCTTTTTGCTATTTCTGTCATATTTGCGCACCCAGAACTTGGAGAAACAACACTAGCAGGTCTAAGAATATTTTTTTGAAACGGCTTTTCAGAATCCCACCCCCTTTTTGCTGTAGAAGACCGCAGCTCTGTCTTGCTCTGTGTTGCCGTGTCTTGAGACAGCTTCGTCCAAGAACACCGTCCTCATGGTGCAGTTTCATAGAACATTGACGGGTCTGACCGGCCACATTTCTTTGCAACGCATCTGCACACAGCGCATTGTATCACCAGCAGTCCAACGAGGCCCGAGTCATTCGCAGATTTGAGGCTTGGGCTCACATTTTTCAGCTTTGATCGTGAAGCCGCAGGCTTTGATTTACAGTACATTTACACATTGCAAACATGAATATGTGTGTCGAAGAACCTACACCCAATAGCAACCTTCTCCGATGTGCTCCGTAGTTTGTTCCAACACGTTACGCGGTGCGCGCGCGGTGCAAGTAATCCCCCCATGCATACCCGGTGCAAAAGGCGTGGTTGCGTGTATGTGTGTGTGTGTGCGTGTCTGTGCGTGTGCGTGCGTATTTTTGTGTGCAAACATGCACTTGTGCTTACTGGTGTGGGTGCATGCATGTGTACATGTGCCTGGCTGTGTTGCACGTGTACCTCACGGCGCTTACTGCGCAGCGACGCTGCAGCCGTGCGATGCGCTTCAGCCCATTGTATGCCCGCCATGATGCGGAGGTGTGCCTGCCATGAAAGATGCTGCCAGGTCCTTTGCTTGTCACCTGAAGTGCTGTATACTGTTTACGTGGTGACCACGCTCGTGCAGCATCCTCCAACCACGTCGTTTGCTGGTCATGTGGCGAAGGGGTTTAGTCTCCGCCCTGGTGTCTCCCAGCACTGCGAACTGAATGCTACCGCTTTCTCCCGCTGTTGGGCACTTGTGCTGTGCTTTCAATGTTGGCTACCGCACCTCTTCCTGCCAAAAAGTTGAGGGGTCTTAGACTTCGCTTCTTTTCCGCTCCACTTCTACTACTTGTACGCAGTGCAGGTCACTGGCTCACCAGCTCACAGCGCCACGAGCAGTTTCTCACCTGCAGTTGTTGTGCCCTCGCTCCTGTGCACAATTAGATGCGGTGCACAATTAGATGCAGCCACTCCCGCAATCCGTGGGTAAGCAGCAGCACTGCCTTTCCACTTCCGGCGGACCTGTGCACCTTGAACACACTGGACTCCTTAGTTCTGGGTTCTACCAACCGGCACAGGTACGCAGCTTTTTTGAGGCATGGCAATCAAATTACACTGGCATGGAGCAAAGTGCAGTGCGGTTGAGTTCCATGTCCTCCGATGCTATCAGCAAAGACTGGCCGTGGAGGTGCTGCATTGATCACTGCTCTGTATGGCGTGGGGGTTTCGGGAGGCTTCTCTTTTGACCATTCCTGTACATCTCTGAACATATCAACTAGTCCGTGGGGTAATGTGCCCACCGACTCTTGTAAACATGGGGAGCAATTGCATTGATAGAAATGAGGAAGAAGCGCGGACCACAGTAGCACAAAGGCTCCGACAACACATGCTGCTGTATTGAAGGATGTTTGTGCGTCGTTTTTCAAAGGAAAAGGAATGGCAAAAGTTAAAAAAGAAAACGCGGACGTGCTCCGTTGTATCCCGACATATGTTGGAAGAGGTGGGCCAGCAGATGCAAGTGGCCCGACCCACAACCCCTACTGCAACACCAATTCCCACCCATCACCCTGCGACCGCACCACCCCACCCAGCCCATCCCCACCCATCACTCCACGCCACCCACCACCCAACACCTCGGGTGGCGCCCATGACACGTGAGGAAATGGAGACACAATACACACGCCCCGGACACAAGTGGGGGGTGGGGCTCGCCACAAGGAGGACTGAGCGCGAGAACGGGCAAGCGAAAGATTGTTATGTACCCCTGTGGGCAATTGACCCCGCAAGTTGACATCCTGGGGCCCAAAAGCCGCCGATGGGGAGGGGTCCCCCACTGCCGCTATGGGGATGTCCACTTGGACGCACCTGGCCAGCGGCGAGGGCTGTTGCCCTCCTTTCTGTGGACCTGACACAGAGTAGCGCAACGGGGAAAGTCCTGGGGCTCCATTGGCACAACCTACCGAGGGAAAGGAAGGGTGCGTAGAGAGGTCAGGATAGGCTAAGTCGGGATAGGGTGGGCACAAGGTGGTGAGACGCCGACGGGCACCACCGCCTATGGAGGGAAAGGGTCCGAGGGAAGGGCAAGAAATGGCGAACGGCCAGTCGGCGCCGCCCGCTGCAGACGAGAACAACACACAAAGGAGACATGCCAAAACCCCCATTTCGGGGAAGACCCCGCAGATACCCCCCCTTCCCACAAAAAACAAACCCAAAAAAAAAAGAGAGGGCCCATGGACACGTGCATTCCACTTCATTGAACCATACTGGCACTCATTTTGCGATAGCCTGCTAACTGCTCAGGCGGTGTTAGGTGACGACGCGTCGTTGGCTTTTGTTTGCTTCCGATGCTTGTTACTTTGGTGGTGTGCTGTTATGGATCTTTCTACGTATCACTAGCTGTGAGAGCCAAGTTACGTAGTTGTGCTCGTGTATGCACATGTAGTAAAGGGAGACCGCACTTGCCGGCGTGCGGCAGCGCGGAATTGCATTTGAGCAATTTCATCCCGAATTGTCTCTCGTAGTCCGTGAGAAAAGTCCATCTCTGCCATTCCTTCATCTGTTTCCAACAATGTTCCGCACTCCAAGGTTCTTTCTCTATTTTGGGTCTCATGCGTTTGCGTCCCGACGTTTTCATTTTCACTCTTCTTGTTGTTGGGACATACCAATCCTATGTCGGCGATCCACCTCATGTAGCTTCCTCCGTGGTCACTGAAGAAGATTTCAACCACTGCAAGAGGGAGCACAATTGCCGACGGTACGACGTCATTATCATGGAGGTCCCAATTGTTCTTAACAACTGGGGTGATCATCTAAACAGCGGCTTCATGTTCACCTTGCGTAAGCACTTCGAAGGTTTGCCATGTCAGTTGACCTTCAGCCTAGGCTTACTTGACAGTGAAAAGTTGAACGTGTAACCAACGATTGAAGCACCAACGGTTGAAGCATGCCGCAGCATGCTGCAGCATGCCGCAGCACCCTGTTTTGGGGCCTGTTGGTGGGGGTTTTGAAACATGCCACAGCATCCCACAGCATGCCACGGCACACTGAAAATTGGGTTTGGTTTTTTTGGGAAAAACGTATCGAACCAAAACCTCAATCCCATCCCTGAGCAGCCAAAGGCAGCCAGTACTCTAGAAGTTAAATGGTGCATCTGGGTTGAGAGGTCTCTGGTTCAATTTCTGGGATTGGCAATCTGCGGCAATGCTGGTAGGGACAGGGGCGCACAGTGCAACCTGATTGTTTCCTTTTTTTTTTCTTCTTTGCTGTGCTGTGCCTTGACGGATCATGGTTTTCTTCTCGTTGTCTTGTGATGTCTACTGTTGAACCCACTGAGGAGAGGACAACACAACCCAAGAGGAACAAGGAGACAACCAGGAGTACTACAGACTGTTTGCAGTGGGCAACTGGAGAAGGCATCAGGACCACCCATGAAGTGATTCTGTTGTGTTCATCTTTGCCGGGTGTCGGGAGATGCACTCCTTTGTGTTTGGTTCTGGGTTTTGCCACTTTTGTAGCTTTTGGAAAATCTGGGTACCCCCCCCCCCGACCCGTAGCACTGCATCGCCGGGGGTATGGCATGCGGTGAACAGTTGAGCATGTGCCGATGGTGTTGAGGATGGTCGCGCAGCTTGGACCGGGCACCACCGTTGGCGCTCCTGTTGAGCCGTGAACGTGTGACACATGGGGGGAAGTGGTGACAGTCGTGCTGAGTTTACGCAGCTCACCCACACACGCGATGGAAGCACTCCGCCATGAGCATGAACGTGACCTCGTGGAGGTGAAGGGTATTGCCGTATGGATCCTTAATGTTTTGGTCGACGCAACCCGCCACCATGGAGAAACAGAAACGGCGGACCAAAACAGCGGCTTGGTGGACCTTCACTGAAGGAAAGGGAAGGGAAGGGCAGCGAATGGCGATCTGCCAGTGGGCGCCGCCAGCTGCAGACGAGAACACAAGACCATGGCTTCTTGCCAAAAACCCCCCCGACCCATGGCTTGAAGCATGCTGCGGCATGCGGCAGCATGCAGCAGCGCGGCAAATTTTTCTTGGGGACCGCTGGTGCGTGAACGTGTTCGATGTTGCAGCAGCAACAGCAGCGGCGGGAGCGGCAGGGGCGGCAGCAGCACACATCATACGCCTTATCCCTCAGCGCTCGACAGCTATCGCAACAGCCTCGAATTCGATGAAATGACGGGGCGGTTGACCACGTTCCCGATTACCACAAATCCCTTGGTCAAGCCTCTCGTGCTGCGGGCGTGGGAGCATGAAGAGGTGGTCCTTCCCATGTGCCGTGCTGCTTTGCGCATTCGACCGCCGCACCAGCGAACGCATCGGGGAGCGGGATGACGGTGCACGGGCGCAGGATATTAAAGGGCTTGGGAACCCCGAGGTCGCGAGATGCGTTGCAGGATTTGTGTGAGTAAGCGACGACAGGTTGTCCGTGTGATCCGTCCATCACTGCGCAGGTGATCATCAAGTTCGAAAACAAGCTTTCGGTACAAAGCAAAATCCCCGTGGGCATGCATCTGTCCGGCGGAGGATATGACATCCAATCGGACGGCTCGTGGTGCGGAGAGAACCCCAACACTGCCGTGCTGCCTGACGGGATCATCTACTACCGCTGGAGAACGGGCGCGATGGGGTCCGTGCACTTCCACAACGCGGGGGATATGCAGGTCAGGCGACCCCCCCTCAGCATCCACATGTAGGAAGCAAGGAGGCGGTTTGTTGCGCCCTCGCTCGGTACTAGGCACCAGGCGGGACTCGATCCCGCGGCTCTATCCTCCGTGTCTGCACCGTTGATTGCACACCGCGAAGCGATTATTTTGGAATTAGCTTTTCAGGAGACACTCTTGTTGAACGAACCAAGATTTGACCCAAGGGTTTTGTAGGAAGGAGGGATTCACCTATTTCTCTCCACCAAGGAGTATGTGGGGGTGCATGCGGCTTGTGGCTTGTGCTTGCGGCCCTTGACCACTAGACCCCCTTTCGCCCACCACCCCCTCCAGAGGGAGCTTTGTCCCAACCCCCTGAACCACCGCGTGCATCCCGCTACACACCCCCATATCGGACGAGAACAACAAACCCAAGGCGACATGCCAAAACACCCCCATATCGGCGGTGGACTGATCCTCTCCAGCAACGTCTGTGGAGCCCCACGGTGTCCACCTGCGGGGTCACGTCCTCCACGAGGGCCCAGAATGACCGTAAACCTACCGTTTCCTCGTGCCGTGAGCCCCCCCTATCCCCGCGTGTGTCCATGCGGTGTGTACCGTTTGCCCTCGCGTGACAAGCGCGCCACGCGGGGCCATGGGTGGGGCGTGGCCAGGGGCAAGGGCCGTTGCCATCCTCCGTGTGGGCCCGGCGCAAGCAGCGAAACAGGGACAGTCCGGGGGCTCCGTTGGCGCAACCTCCCGAGGGAAAGGAAGGGGGTCTAGGGAGGCAAGGATCGGCAAGACCGGTAGATCAAGGGCACCGGGTGGAAGCCGTAGATGGGCATGGGGATCCACAATATAATTACATTGACCCCGAAATGTTTTTCAAAAATACTCATGGATAGAGGTCTGAGCAAAGTTTCCGTGAGTGTTTGTCTAGGGTTTGGTACTTGAGCATGAGGGTCTCAAGTTTTTGCACACGTCCTTTGCTGAGATTCACCCCTCTGCTTTCTGAGTGTCTAACTTTTTTTTTCGCGAAAGGCGCCTATGGACATGTTTCACTGACGAGCTTTTCTCTGTGCTGTCGCGTGCTGAGGTGCTTGCTTTGCCCCTCAGCTACCCGCGCAGCAATCTCAATGGGCACGGGGATGCCCACTAAAGGGTCACCCACCGGAAATTTTACGTGTACGAAAATTGGGGAGAATTGGCGGCTGGGGCCTCGGCCACAGGGGCCCCTTTGCCAGATACGCCCCCACACTTCCGGTGCTCGAACGTACCTGCCCACCCACAACAGAGGCCCCGGTGGTTGCGGTGGGGCACCGCCTCGCACCCAATCCGTCCTTGCCCTCTTCGTTTCCTGTGCATTTCCTCAGGGAGGTCAGGGCGGCACGAACGTCCGAGGGGCCTTCGGGGCATTGATCATCCATCACCGTCACACGACCTGGACCGACCCCGTCACGGGCGAGGACTGCCCGGACTGCATCTTCGCGGACATCTGCCCCGAGAGGCCTCACGACCCCCCGAACGACGCCCGCCCTTTCTGGGAGCCGGTCGAGAAGTACCCAGTGAAACACGGCGTGAAGTGCTTCCGGGAGTACGCCATCATCTTCCACGACGAGCCCGCGGTGAAACGCGCCCAGTGGTTCGTGGAGGCGTGCGACGGAGGACGCTGCCGCCCGCACTGCGATACCTCGGAGGCCGGGGTCGAGGATCGGAGTGTCATGGGCATCAACTTTCGCTCGGAGCACGCGGACAACCGCGTGTTTGAGTGCAACAAGTTCAAGCGGTGGAAGCTGGACAAGTTCTCGGGCGTGTCGAGCACGCAGGACCGCCGCGACTTCCCGCGCCTCTTCTTCCGCCCCAACGTGAGCGACGAGTCGTGCCAGGGGGAGGAGATCCACCACAACTCGTGGGTGATGGGGGACCCTCCGGAGTATCTGATCCCGCGGGTATGCTCCGTCCCTTCCACACGCCTACAACGGTCGTGCCCATTCGTGCCACAGGGGGGACATGCTGGGGACGTGGGGGAGGGGAATACTTTTAGCGTGTGTTGGGAGGGTATGGCATGACACCAGCTGGGGGAGCGGGGCGGCACAACGGGGGATGACCCGGGCCGCTGGGGAGTTTGGTGGACGGAGACAAGGTAGGGCATCCCCCCATCTCAGCCCCGCCGCCAGCTGCAGACGAGACCATCACACCATGGCGTCATGCCAAAACCCCCATCTCAGCCCCCCTTTTGGTGTTGACGGCCACCGCTTCTCTCTTCCCCCAAAGGCCCCTCTCCACGAACAGCCTGCCCCCACAACTTCCTGCAGTCGGCTGTGCCCCACTTCCTCCGCGGTGTATGCGACGCCCGGCGCAGCATTTGCAGCGGCAACCGCCTTTTGCAGGCGACTTCAGTCCTCCTTGTCCACTTGTCCACTCAAACAAAGGGCATCGCCAGAAGTGGAGTGTTTTGACTCGACCATTCCTGTACCGTTTGCATCAGCAGCCATCGGCTGCACACCCACGACAGGACAGTCCAGGATTTGCTTCCGAGGGAGTAGTACCGTGCGCATCGAATTGGACGCCGTTTGTTCCGCTCGACAACCCCCAAAGGCCCTCTGAGCGGTTTGTAATCGTAGATGGGCCGCGAAGCGCGTTTGCAGCCGCAAAAATAGATGGGCGTGTTCAACGGAACCGCCCCTTCCTCCAAAAGAGCCCTGGAACGCACCCGGTCCGAGAGGAAGTGGGGCGATTGTGGGAGCGTAGCGGCGACTGCGGACGTGCATTGAGGCATCGTGGCACACCAACACACAGCCGTGGCCACAGTGTTGAGGTGTTTAACACTCTGCGCCGCACGCAGGCATGTTCATAAGAATAGGTCAATTTTTTTGGTGGGGTGGGGATGGGGGGGGCTGGCGCTGTCTGTCACTCAGTGAGAGACGGAGAGTGACAGATGCGAATTGCAAGTGGGGAGAGTGATATGTATGTTGGCACACATGTGGGAAAGTGGGGCGCCGGAGGGGGAAAAATGACGTGCTTGCTTTGCCCCTCAGCTACCCGCGCAGCAATCCCAAGGGGAAAAATGTTTTTTGGCCCTTGTGTCTATACTCAAAATGCTCCTATTTTTTGTGGAGAATTCAAGCCGTAAAAAATCATCATTTAGGGAGGAAGGGAGGGACAGAATGATCCCCCAATGGTTTCCCCCCGATTTGACCCCTCAGACCCCCCGTAGCTGGGTGGGTACCTTTTTTTTATTGACCCAAAAGTCATATTTTTTTTGATTTTTCGATTTTGAGCCGAAAACATTTTCAGACCCCCCACTGTGGGGCGTTTGCTGGGGCGGTGGGGAATTTGAGCACTTCATGCACTTTTCAGGCTGCTTAGTGGCAGTTGAAAATTTTCGAACCATCGACTTTTTCTGAAAACCTTCTGACAGGTTTGGGATGGATTTGGTGTACCTAATGCTGTCAACTGCGTTTGTTGCCGAAGGCAAACTGGCAATGTACACAACGAAACACACTTGAGGTGCGACAAGAACACGGCACCGCGAATTCATGATTCCTTGCAGCCATTCGTGACCACAAGGTCGGACATAATGGCATTGCGTTCTGCAAGGAACCTCAAAGAGAGTGGGGATGGGGAGGGGCCCTCAGCTACCCGCGCAGCAATCCCAAGGGGGGGCTCTATCCTTTAGAGGGGCCCTGACCTTGGTTGGATGGGCCTAGCAGCTGCTCTGTGGTTTCCCATGGGTGGTCAAGCTGACAAAATAAGTAAATTTTCATTCACACTCTGCCGCCGTCCCCACTGTCGAATCCGACCCTCCGGTCCAAGCAGCCCAAATGAAGAGCATTACCGTCGTGGCTCCAATCAGGCTATGATGACCCCAACCCATCCCACAGTTGACAAAAAGGAAGAAATCTGAAAAATCTGAAAAACACAAAGTTTCAAATTTTCTCAACGGCCACAAACAGCACCTTCAGGGCTTTCAAGGGGCCCATGGCCCTCGCCACATGGGCCTGGCAGCCGCTATGTGGGTCGTCATGGGTGTTGGAGCACCCATATTGTCACCAGATGCTGTGGCCGGAGGATCCCCTTGTGCCTGTCGCCCCTTCCCCTTCCCCTCGTCGCACGCTCAGATCTACATTGGAGATCCGTTCGTGATCCGCCTCGTCCACGGTGCTGTCAAGGAGAACCACGTCTTCCACCTGCACATCTACAGTTGGCATGCCGTGCCGCAGGTCCCTGTCTCCGAGAGCACCCGACTGCTTGTGTGCTTGGCACTCGCACGTCCATGAGCAGCACGCGTGGCGGACAAGACAGTGGAGCTGTGTGAAGGAAATAAAACAGCCACATGCAGTTTGTGGGCTGAAGGCAGCACCGCAGTCGAAAGAAGAGTAAAATGTCTGTCAAAGCGCTCCTTTTTGGGCCCCGACACCCGGTTTTCACCAAAAAGACAAGTATCTCGCAGGTGTCGTGGTGCAAGTCTATTTTCTCACGTCGCGCTGGAAGGGACGACAGTGCACGTGCAACCACTCTTGCGCACCCAAAGACGCATGTGTGATGAGGCTTCTGGCGCCGTAAGGGTTCGTTATCCCAATACCGTTAGTTCTCTTCGTTTTGTACGGACAATTGTTGCAGAGCTGAGTTTGATTTTAGCGGAATGTGTGGATTAAGGGAGACACCAGGCCGATTGGCGCCAACCTGCATCACCTTTTACTGTTCCGCTTCGAGGCATGTGCACACCCTCGGTCCTCGGGATTCGGTATACATGGATGGCTGTTCTCAGAAGCATGCCTCAGGGGAGGTGGGTTTTGGTTTGCATTGTCTGTTACATGACTTCGGTGCATGCCCAACCAGAGAGCACCAGGACATTGCAGGCAGCTGTTTGGACACCGGGAACGGTTCTGAGACTCTGTTGAGCATCTGAGTGTCCAAGACGAGTGGCAGGAGTGTGCTCACCTTGGCACCGCTGGGTGCATCTGTGTTTTGTGGGGTGGACTACAAGAGTGGCCAAGGTGAGCGGCAGGAGTGTGCTCAGCCTGGAGCCTCTGGGTTTATCTGTTCCCTTTTGTGTGACTTCGCAGCTGGACATCCCAAGGCCGCCGTTGGGAAGGGTTGCCCCCACCGCCGCTGTGGGCTGCTGCCTGGACTCACCTGGCCAACGGCGAGGGCACTTGCCCTCCTCCGTGTGGACTCGACAAGAGCGGTAACCTCCCAAGGGAAAGGAAGGGTGACTAGGGAGGTAAGGAGAGGCAGGGAGAGGCAGGGCACAAGTTGGGGAGAGGCCGATGGGCGCCGCCGCCTGCGGAGGGAGAGGGGTCAAGGGAAGGGCGGCGGTAAGTGGGGAGCGGCCAATGGCAAAGATGGCGTCATGCCAAACCGCCCTCGCCCCACTCTCAAAGCCGCTGATGTCGCGGTTGGGCGCGCCAGTGTGCCAAGGGACCTCCGTCTGTGCGTTGAGCGTGCGCTCGCCCCTTGGACGGCTGCTCCCTGCACAGGACCGTAAGACAACGCTGATCGATTCCCAGTCCTTCGGACCCGGGTCCACGTTCCAGATCGAGCCCCTCTACGGCGGGGGAAACCGCAACCGCATCTCCGGGGACGTCATCTTCCACTGCCACTTGTACCCCCATTTTGCCGAAGGCATGTGGGGCCACCAGCGCGTGTACGACACATACCAAGATGGCACCGGGCGGTATCCGGATGGCACACCGATTCCTGCGCTGCGCCCCCTTCCGGACCGGAAGCGGCCTGATATACCCACTGCCACGCACCCGGGGTTCCCGACGTTCATGGAGAGCGACGGGACAGACGGCTCCTGCGTGTTTGGGAAGAAGTGCCTGCCTCCTTGGATCCCGCAGGAGATGCAGCCCAACCAGGACGTACTTTTCATGCAAGATGGCACCTACGATTACCGCCCTCCAACCGGAAATGAGAAGAACGCCATGAACTCGGATCCACGGCCGGGCTTCATGTTTGCCAAGGTCGCGCCGCTCTGCAGTGTGCAGCATGTCCGTGCAATCGCAAGTGCAAAACATTTTCCTCAGCAACCCCCTTCGCACAACACATCTGACACCATGCCTTTGCCGCTACCACCGCCTGTCACCCTGAAAGGCGTGTTGGGCAAATGTTTGGATTGAAATTGTTGGTGCTGCATGTGCATTTATCGGCCCCCTTTTAAATAACATGCCACACAACGCAACGCACACATTCAAAAACATGCCAAAACCCCGTTCAATAACATCACAGCGGTGAGGCCGTGGTTAAGTATTCCCCGGTTTGTTTCCCCAAACTCGAAACCCAGCCAAGCACGGCATTGCTTGGGAGGTTTGAGGCTCAAACACCTACGGACACTTTGTAGAACGGCGGCAAGCCAACCAAATTGATGAGGCTGACAGAGCAAGGAACAGCTCATGCGCCGACGTGCTCTGTTGTATCCCGCCGCATGTCAGAGGTGGTGGGCCACCAGATGCAAGTGTCCCAACCCGCAACTGCCACTACAACACCAATCCCCACCCATCACCCTACGGCCGCACGACATGGGAGATGGGGTGCGTGATGGGGAGAAGAATAATGCGCTTACCACAAGGAGGACTCAGCACGAAAAAGGGCAGGTTGAAGGTTGTTATGTGCCCCCGTCGGGGAAATGACCCCCCAATGGGACACCCCAAGGCCCAACAACCGCCGTGGAGAGGATTGGAGACGGTTCCTCCACCGCCGGCATGGGGTGTTTGCTTGGACGCACCTGGCCAATGGTGAGGGCAGTTGGGCTCTTCTGTGTGGACCTGGCACCGGGACAATCCGGGGGCCGCGTCAGCGCAGCCTACCAAGGGAAAGGAAGGGTGTGTAGAGAGGTAAGGAAAGGCAGGACGGGTTGATCAAGGGAACTAAGTGGAGAGAGACCCTATAACGTACGGAGGGAAGGGGGTCAAGGAAAGGACAAGGGCAAGCGGCGAGAGGCTAATAGGCGCCACCAGCTTCAGGCAGCAATCCACTCAAGAGTCAATAACATACCTCTCCCCTCCATTCCAGAGCAGGGAGGAAGAGGAAGGTCAAAGGGTGGTGAGAAGCCGATGGGCACCACCGCCTATGGAGGGAAAGGGTCCAAGGGAAGGGCAGCGAATGGCGATCGGCCAGTAGGCGCCGCCAGCTGCAGACGAGACCATCACACCATGGCGACATGCCAAAATCCCCTCCATTCTAGACCTCCGGACCCCCGCTCCTGGCGGGGTCGGGGTCTGCCATGATTTCTCAATATCCCCCATGTACCCCATCCTTCAACCAAAGTGGCGGTGTCAAGTACGGGGCCCTGTTGGGGCCAACAGTGGTGCACATGAACGACCGTGCGCAGCAAGTGCATGTGAGTATGACCATTTCCTCTACGCTCTGCCAGATCCCGATTCCTGCCACTGTGCCTGTGGTGCGGTTTGATGTCACGCTTCTCAAGCGCAACCTCACATACAATGACTGTCCTGGGCACCCACTGTTTGACCCGGACGGCATTCTTTTCGTGAACAATGCGGAGGTCCCCGAAGAGGAACGCCAGGTGCGAATGCCATACTTGCATTGTCGCCCCTGTCTGAATGTGCAGGGCGCCTAGGACAGGTCAGACCGCGAGGTCAAGGGCAGTCCTGTGATGACTCCTCCTTGGCCTACCAATGCCCACCATAAAGTTGGAGGCCCACCTGCGATGCAGTCGTTTTGTCTTCATGTAAGTTCCCAAAAAGGCTTATTGAGTATTCCACCGTGAAGTTGATCCCTTCCCGTGTTATGTATCCTTGTGGCACTCAATGTCTGTCCTCCATGACCTACACGCTGGGGGCCAGGACCTCTGCGATATTCATGTTATGCAGCCCCAATAAGTATATGTTTGTATGCTAGATACTCCGGTGTCCAGCAGGTCGTCCTTTGTTCCTCCAAGAGTTTCTCTCCGTGGATTGTGCGCAGGTCTTCCATGTGCCACCTAAATTTCACCTCCATCTGGCACTCATGCACTGATGCGCTTGTACTCATTGCGTCCAGGTGGAGCACAACCGGGCATGGACGGAGGCAGGGTACTGGCACCCGTTCACTTTGCGGGCTGCCAAGGGCACCGTCATTGAGTACCACATCAACAACAGCCTGCCCCGCTTGATTGAAGAGAACGCATTTGATGAGCAGTTGCCTGTGTGCAAAGAGGACAACGATCCGGCAGTGTTTCCCGATGTATTCCGCGGGGAGGTGTGCTGGGATTGCTAGGGCGGATGAGGTTTGTGACTGAGGGGCACGTTTACGGTTAATGTCCATGGGCCGATGTACTATTTTGGCCGGATTTAACAACGGTGTACTCAGTGTTTTAAATTATGGGCTTTTAAATTATGGCCACGTTATAGACACATTCTTTGGCCCTTGTTGGGGTCTGCACCTGGCAAACGGCGCAAGAAAATCACGCCACAGAATCAAAATGATGCCCCCTGCCACAGAATCAAAATGATGCCCCCTGTACTGTGTTGATGAACACAGGTTTAAATCACATTGCATTGTGTGTTTGGCCAGACTGTGTGTCAGACGATTTGAATTATGATCTAGAATCTAAAAAAATCTCGAACTCCCTGAAAACACCCAGCCTTTTAAATTATGGCGTTTCAAATTACGGCTGTTTTAAAATATGGCCGGAATAGTACAGGCGTCAAGGACTGCGGTGGTAGTCCGATCAAGAGTTCAGGCACCCACCCTCCCTTTTGCTGCTCCATTGCCAGAGAGCCGTCCCCCATTGCCAGCATGTCCGTCCACCAAAACGAGGGGGAGTGCCCTCACCGTCAAATTTTTTTATTTTGAGGTGTCTGCGGGTTATGTTTTGCTTTTGGGTGATTTGTGCTTCTATTGTATTTTTCAAGTGTTTGAGTATTTATGTTGCTTTTGGATTGGATATTGTTGTTTCTATCAGCTATGGTGGGTCACAGTAGGATGGCCAAGAACAATGGTGTGTAGGGAGGTAAGTGTAGGCCAAGCACGGAAAGGGAGGCACAAGGTGGTGAGAGGCTGATGGCGCCGGAGGATGGGGATGGGGAATGAGCTCCGCAGTGCGGAGATGGTGTGTAAGGAGGGCTGGGCAGAGGGCTACCTAGCCCCACTGGAGGTTGTCCTTGCTGTTGGCCGGGCACATTGCGTGCTAGCCGACAAGGGGACACGACAAACACAGTCATGTAAGCCCCCACATTGTAGCAATGTGCACTGAGCATCGTCTTCTTGTTTGTGCCCTATTGTATGTGCGATGGTGTGCCTAGTTCCAAGTCCGGCACTGTCCCGACTGATAAGTCGTTGTGAGCTCTGTGGTATGTGATAGCGTGCTCTATGGTACTTGCTGGCGAGCCCTATGGTACGTGATAATGTGTCCCTTGGTACGTGACAAGTATGGTACGATGCTGTGGTTAATGGTCTGTGATAGTGTGGTCTATGGTACGTGCTAGTGTGCTCTACAGTAAGTACAATGTGCCCAATGGTAAGTGCGGTGTCACGATGGTGCGATCGGTCGTAGTATACATCGATTTCTATGGGCCATAGAAACAAGAACGGGCAGGGAATGTTGCAAATGGGTCAGGGGTATTGCTACACGGTATACATCACGCAAAGCTGATGTCCATGCGGTGTTGCTACAAATGGGTCAGGGGTATTGCTACGCGGTATACATCACTCAAAGCTGATGTCTCTGCAGCGTTGCTACAAATGGGTCACGGTATTGATCCACAGTATACATCACTGCGACGGTATACATCACGGTGTTGCTACAAATGGGTTAGGGATATTGCTACACGGCATGTATCACGCAAAGATGATGTCTGCACGGTGTGCCGGACCACTGCAATTCTCATGCGTTTCTGCTGCTGCCTCATGGTCACATTCAGGCGGGCAGTCACATCCACTTAGTGAAATTTGAGTCGAACACTGCCGACGGGGCCTCCACCGGCTGGAACTACATGAGTGCCCCGCGATTCTACAAGCGGTTTGTGCATCGCTGGTGGGTGGACGAGTCGTTCGGGGGCTGCTTCATGCACGCACACCCTTATGCGAACATCCGCCAGAACCATGGGCACTTTGCGAGCATCCAAGCGGAGCCTGAGGGCGCCACGTTCTCCGACAACGACGGCAACAACTCCGCCCTCCAGACGACCGTGTGTTGGAATGTCCCCGCAAACAGACGGCAATTCCAGGTCAACACTGCTAGCCCCTGCAAGGCTCCCAAGGGGCCTAAGAGGCCCACTCCAAGCAAGCCCTCCAGCCCTCCTGCAATCCATCCAGGCGTCATGCCAACCCCCTGCCCCCCTTGGTGACCATGGCTTCTTGCCAAAACCCCCCTTGGTGATTGTGTTTTCTTTGAGCTTTTTTGGTCTGCTTTTCTTTTTTTTTTATGATTTTTTGTTTTCTCTTGTTTTACTTGTTTTTGCTTTCTTTTGGGCTTTACTTTTGTCATTATTTCTCTATATTTTTTTTTTCTGTGGTTACTTGTATTGTTAGATCTGTACCATCAATACCATGGCTTCTTGCCAAAACCCCCCTTGGTGACATGCCAAAACCCCCCTTGGTGAAAAGACCCCGCACGTGGACATCTCAGGGCCCCAAAGCCGCCGTTGGGGAGAGGCCCCTCACCGCCGGTTTGAGATGACCGCTTGGATGCACTTGGCCAACGGCGAAGGTAGTTGCCTTCCTCTGTGTGGACTCGACACAGAGCAGTGAAACAGGAAAGAGGAAGTAGCGAGGGAAAGAACGGGCAAGGAGGAAGAAGAGGAAGGACATAGGGTGGTGAGAGGCTGATGGGCACCACAGCCTACGGAGGGAAAGGGTCCAAGGGAAGGGCAGCGAATGGCGGCCAGTTGGCACCGCCAGCTGCAGACGAGAACAACACACCATGGCAACATGCCAAAACCCCGTTGGTGAAGGGTACGTCCCTATGGACCCGCCACCGATGGAGAAACAGAAATGGCGGACCAAAACAGCGGCTTGGTGGACCTTCATTCAAGGAAAGGGAAGGGAACGGCAGCGTAAGCGGCGATCGGCCAATTGGCGCCGCCAGCTGCAGAGAGCGAAACCGCGTCATGCCAAAACCCCCTCCCCCTCCTCGTTCTCAACGTCCCATGATCAAGGGCACAAGGTGCTGAGAGGGGAAAAGGTTCAAGGAAAGGACAAGGTGAGTGGTCAGAGGCCAACAGGCGCCACTAGCTTCAGACCGCAATCCATGTGGGCGTTATGCCAAATCCCCACCCATTTTTGTTTCGTTTGTGAAAGGCACCCAGTGTGGCCATGTACCATAATGCTTCGTCGTTGTGCTCACCAGTTTTCGATAAACTCAACAATACTGTGGCTCTATATTGGCGGACAAGTATTGGTTCTATCTGACACTGCCTTCTTGCCGTGCCTGCTGTTTTGAACACCCCCATGGCAACGCTGTTGAGGGGGAGTGGCATGACAGTCCGGTTGGGCATCACGATTTCTAAGCAGTCATCACCTCCTATTCCTTCAGGACGACGAGGAATTGATCCCTGACAATTACGACACGGAATATCCTCCAGGAGAGAATTGTTTCCGAGAGTTCATGGTCTATATTCAGGACCAGGCCTCCGTGTATACCTTCGATGGAGAAGGAAACCTGGTAATGTTGTGACAGGCCGTGCATTGGATCCACAGTTTAAAGTCTAACGGGTTGGGGCACAATGTGGATTGCAAAGGAAGGGAGAGGCAAGTGGCTGCATTTGGGATGCAATAAGTCCGCTGCACACACGTGCTTTTGGAATCTGAGAGGGGTGCCATTGTTTCCTCTGACTTGGCGCAGTATGACGTGCGTTTTAGTTTCCTGGCTCCTTTTTGTGTGCCGCCATGTCAAGTGTATCAGATGCTGATGCTTCCAGTGCGCGAAATCCCCAACTGATGCAGCTTGCATGTCTTCGGCAGGGCCAGCTGTGCACATGACCCACTTTCTCGGCAGGACATGAGAGGGCCGAGCATATACTTGTTGCGTTCCCTCATCTCAGATGCACTTCTCAATGCTGTAGCTGTTTACAACCGAGGCAGTACTGGTTGTACCTGAAGAGTGAGGATCCTACATCAGCGCACTGAGCCTGTGTTGTGCCTGTGGCTTTGAATACCCCTTTGGATTTGTTCCAGATTTGCATGTGCAGGGTTTGCTGTTGTGCACTCAGCAGCCGCAGGGCTCGCTGCACAACGGCACTCTTGAGCGCTCAGCACAGCTTCTCCTCCAGGCCTGTGCTTAATTTCTTTTGCCCGCAAGGAGGAGCCCCCCCTGCCCCCCCCCCTGGACACCCCTTGCCAAAACCACCTGGACACCATGGCGTCATGCCAAACCCCCCCATGGACCCCCTCCCCACTCCCTACAGACCAAATTGACCATCGCGGGAAAAAACGAAGTTTACAATCGGGAAAATCTTGTTGGGCCATTTTTGGTTGACACAATGTTGGAAGAAGGAAGAGGAAGGGCACAAGCTGGTGAGAGGCCGATGGGCACCACCGCCGATGGAGGGAAAAGGTCCAAGGGAAGGGCATCGAATGGCGATCGGCCAATAGGCACCGCCAGCTGCAGACGAGAACACATCATGGCTGACATGACAAACTCCCCCCATTAAGCACAGCCCTGTTGTCCTCTTGTGCACATCCGCCATACTCTCCCTCTGGCGAGTATGGCGGTCTAGGTGAGGGACATTGTGTGCTGAGCTGCGAAATTTTGCACCATGGCCAATGTTGGATGGATTGCATGAGGTGCGAGATGCGGCTCGTGCGCGAGCGACTGTAGAAGGGCACGGACATGCAGAGCTGGAGGGGGTGCAACCCGCGCTGTGCCAGTGTAAGGACCCACCTTGCGGCCTCAGGTGGCTCTGAATCCCCCTGAGGAGCCAGGCAGCTTTGACGACCAAGGGACCACCAATTGCAATTATTTGTCGGAGCCTCTGTTCCGAAGATCCCTGCAGCCATTGAAGCAGTTCGACATCGATAACCCCACCACTAAGACCTTCAAGACAGTGAAGGGCGATTTCGTGAGAATCCGACTGGTGGATGGCTCCCACGAGGAGCAGCACAGCTTCGTGGTGCACGGCATGAAGTGGCGCCGCCATTTTCCGGACCGCAACTCGCGCGTCGTCAACCAGCAGACCACAGGTGCCCCAGGGACGCGGGTGCCCCAGGGGAGTATGGGTCTGGGATGCATGCCCCACCTCAAACCCAAACACTATCCTCTGTTTCGCTGTGCATCGAGCTGCAGGAGGCCCCTTGTTGCCCAAACTTTGGTGGGGTGTGGCGGTTGAGGTGCGCGCGCAGGCCTGCCAACAGGCGTGCTCAGCATCGTTCATCACCGTGAGAGGCAAGGGAGGCAAATGCACGATGGAAGAGGGCACAAACGGTCGAGTTGTGGAAAACCTGTCAATTGAGCCCCAATTGAAGGGGCTGAGGGTCGGGCGAGGTATTGACCGCGCGTGCGGGCCAACAGGTGTGGCATCCGGGGCCAAAATGACGGGGGTTCCCTCATCACCACACTGAAGCTTGTTCTTAGAGTTGTTTTTTCAGATTACTTCAGCTCTGATTTTGCAAACACAGTTGCATCACAAGTGGGCATTCAACTGTGCCGGGGGAATATGTGGGCCAAGGAGGAGTTGCCACCAGAACACCGAACCGCGACAGCCGCCTTCCGAAAATGGCCAAAAATGGCCGAACATAATAAAACTACCGCCTTCCGAAAATGGCCAACATGACGCACCTACGGAGGGGTAGGATTCACGGAAAGGAGAAGGGGAAGTGGCGAGAGGCCAATAGGTGCCGCCAGCTTCAGACATCAATCCATCCAGGGGTCATGCCAAAACCTCCTCTCCCAGGGTAAACTACTGCACAGAGCACACGGCTGAATGGCGTTGCCCAGGCGTGGCCCAAACAGGGGACAGTGGCAGCACATTGCGACCTTGCATGCGCAGGCATCAGCGAGCTGTGGTCTGCCTACATCGACGGGGAATACTCGGCGGGGGATTACATGTACAAACTGGACGCTATTGACGATCTGTGGGTGGGTAACTGGGGGATCATTCGTGCGTACGACAGTGCTGCAGATGCTGGCCTAATGAAGGAGCTTCCAGCCACCAGCCGTCGCGATGCTCCCCAAATCAGCAGCATGAAAGTCAGGGAGTATTGGGTAGAAGCAGTATCCGAAACCATCCAGGTGCCCCCGCCTCCATTGCTGTCTCTGGCCCCCACTTCTCCACTTCCATTCGGGTCACTTGCCGACCTGTCTCCTCGTTGGCCCCCTGTCATCTCCTGCACTCTCGCAAGTTCTGGTGCTGCATTCAAGAACGGCTGCAATGATCACCACCGTACCGGGCGGCGTGTGGCAACAGGGGATGCCCCCTGTTGCATTGGTCAACAGGTGCTGCCCGAGGTGGCTCCAAGTGGCGGCAGCAACATGATGGGCCGTTGTGTGGGTGATGTATGCCAGCCGTCACACTCTCACCCGCTAAAGATGCGTTTTCCCGTCCGTGGGTAATTTTCCCTTGAAACCCAAACCAGTGCATACGCCCGGAACGATAAACTGGCACACTTGCTGGGCCTTTATGGGAACCCCCCCTTCCCCGAACCAGCAACACAACGAGGTGTCAGGGCAAAATCCCCTCACCCAGTGATGTTTTGGTCGGCCGAGAGGCCGACACCGCTGCCTAAGGAGGCAACGGGTTCAGGGGAAGGGCAGCGATCGGCCGATTGGCGCCGCTAGCTGCAGACAACAACGCCCTCAGGCGTCATGCCAAACGCCCCTGGCCAGTAGGCCTGGCTCTAAGTCAGGGTAAGTGCGGGTACGTGGCGAGAGGCCAGGAGGCGCCGCCCGCGTCAGACGGCGATCCACCCAGATATCGTGCCAAACCCTCAGGTCCCCGGGGGCAAGGGAACGGCAGCGAATGGCGATCGGCCAGTAGGCGCCGCCAGCTGCAGACGAGAACAACAAATCCACGGCGACATGATCGCCACCTCTGACCGTGGCGACAGCGGCAGCGGCGCGGACATCAAGGCGTCGGACACAGGAAATGGCGGCAGCGGCACCAGTGTCAACGCGGCATTGTCTTCATCGTCCACGACCAGCGGCGTCCTGCCATGCCAAAACCCCGGGGGCAGTGATCAAGTTGGGGATTTCTGTCCCGTAAGGGAGGCAGCGCCATTTGTGGACCGGTCTCGGTGGGACTGGCCCTGCTCTTGCGGGCGGCCCGTCTGCCCTGTAAAGACCCGGCGGCCCACGCCTCGCGCGCCAGTGGGTGGGGGGCGCATTAAACAGGGGCGCTGCAGCTGTGCACACGGCCCTTCTCCACAGCATCCGAGGAAACGCGAGGTGACGTGAGGTGAAGCTGCCCGGGCGATCTCTGGACGCCAGCGTACCCCTACCCCTTCATCCGCCGCAGCGTCCCATTTGGCTCGCGGGGTTGCGGACACACAGGGTTTTGGCGAAAGAGCTGCAAATCGCCCCCCAAAGGGGGGCCAGGCGCCCCTCTGTGCCTGGGTACAAGAAAGGTCAGGACACCCTACGGTGGAAGGGGCGAGGTGGGCTTGGGCGATCTTCCCTCTGGTGCACCCAACCCACGCTCGCCCTCTTGATACCGGCGCCTCCGCCCGTACCGGGTCTGCACATCAGCACGATTCGGCAGCTAACCCGCAAACCCCCTCCCCTTCCCCTGCCCCTCGGCACACCTTGTGCTTTCGCAGTACAATGTCAATGAAAGCGACCCCTTAGGGCTGAAGTATGTTGTGCGGAAGCACAAGCACCCTGACGGCACTGTGGAGGACATCCCGGCGACCAGCCCCATCCACAAATACCCCATGGTGCTCCGGGCGCTGCAAGGTATGTCGTCCTCTGACCGTGGGAGGCCTTCCCAGGCGTTGCCTGGGGTGTGTGCCACGTGCACGCGGCGGGGGGTCGGCGGGGGGACGGTGGCCGATGCCGTGCGACGTCGGTGAATGCAGTACCCTAATGCCCCAATTACCGCCCTGACCATTCACTGTGCTTGGCATGGCCCTCAGGCGACGGCCATGAGACGATGCACGGTGCGGCTCGACGTTCTGTAAGACGCTCCGCGGGTTTTTGTTTTAATTGCCGCGCAAAGGGACATGCGCGTCTGGTGCCCGGCGGCGAATGGCAAATGGCTATCACTTAACCGCCGGCCGCTGGGAGTCACCGTCGAAATGTTGTCGGTTGGTCGCCCACTGTTGTCTAGAGCCACCTACTGTCGTCGGCTGGCAACTCAGAATTACGACCGGCTGCTGACTCTTGACGGAACCTTGAAATCGGGTGCCCAAAGTTTGTTTTTGTCCGGTTGTGTACATCATGGCATCGTGTCTCATTGTGCACGTGTTGGCCGTTGTGTGTGTTGTGTGCCTGGTGGGTGGGTGGGTGGGTTGGTTGGTTGGGTTGTTTCGTTGGTTGGTTCATTAATTATGGATTGATTGGTTTGATTTCTTGATTGCTGGGTTTTGTTCATTGGTGGATTTATTGATTGGGATTGGCTTGCCCAGGGATTGAGGATGGGGATGGGGCTGCCGATGCCGATGGGCCGGAGGCAGTGATGCTGATGGAGATGGTGATGAGGATCGAGAGTTCATAGGGATGGTCACGAAGGTCCAATTGGGTGTGAAGATGGTTGTGGTGATGGGGCGGGGGACGGGCATCGTGGTATCGGTCGACGAGCGTTTGCTGATGGTGTCACCCATCTGTTGAAGGGACACCAACAGCCGTTGGAGGGCGGCCATGGCAGTCCCCTGATGCCCCGCATCCCCCTCCGCCCTGGCCCGGTCGCTTTCCAGGGGAGCTCATCAAGATCCATCTCACCAACAAACTGGAGATTCCATGTGGCACCCGACCTGAGAGGGTGTTTCCGCAAGTCCCCCTGGACCTCTCCGACTGCCGGGAGCCGGAAGGCTTGGCCTGCGACTGTCCGGAGTGTTTCGATCGGAACGAAGAGAAGCTCGACTGCACTGTTATGTCCGACGGCCTTGAGTTCTACAGAGAGACGTTTGACACGTGCCCGGGACGAGTCGTGTCGCAGGGGGTGTCGTTCCACTGTGAGAAACTGTCGTACAACGTAAGTGATAGCGATGGCGTGCAGGTTGGCCGGAACAACGGGGAGCAGTTTGTTCGCCCCGGCCAGACTCGGACGTATACTTTCTTGGCCGACAAGGTGGTTGCGCTGGACCGCCTGCCGCCGTGCGTGCACGCCATTTTGGTGCTGTTCCAACGGGGAGGTACGGGAGACGCGGACACGTGAACCGAGGCCTCGCCATGTTCCCCCGCCTCCCTGAACCCTGTTTGTAGCTGCACCGGGATGTTGCTGCCGTCCGCATCCGTGGGGTTTCAGGGTGGGTTCTTGGGTGAGCCCTGTCAGGCCTATCAGGCCTGGGTAGACTGCCAACCTTGTTTGTGGGCTATATAGGCTTTGGTCTTTGCAGGTGTCTTCTTGTCTTCTGTGCAAAGGTTGGCAGTGTGCTGTGCTCTGTGACCCCCCTCCCCTAGGAACGGGAAGAGCAGCGTGGGAGGGAGGAGAGGGAAAGAGAGGAGCAAGAGGAATTAAGGGTGGGAAAGGATGGATTGAGGTATGACCCAAAGGGGGAGGAAGACCAAGCAGGAAGTTGAAGTCAGCAAGAAGTCAAGGAGATGGTGCCGTGGGTGTTGCAACGGAAGGGAGTGCCGAGAGGTAAGGATGGGCCAGACCGGGAGATCCAAGGTACCGGGTGGAGAGAGGCCAATGGGCATGGCCTACTGAGGGAAAGGGCTCAAGGAAAGGACAAGGGTAAGTGGCAAGAGGCCAATGCGAGCAAGGGCAGGGGTCAGTGGGTCGATTGTTGGTGGGTGGGGGAGTGGGACTTCCTTGGGCGATTGTGCCAACGAAGCCCCCCGATTTTGCGTGTTTCACTGCTCTGTGCCGGGTCCTCACAGAGGAGGGCAGCTGCCCTCGCCGTTGGCCGGGTGCGTCAAGTGGGCACCCAATACTGGTGCTCGTGGCCCCCTGGCCCCCCACACCCAAGGGCAGCGAATGGCGATCGGCCAGTAGGCACCGCCGGCTGCAGACGAGATCATCACACCATGGCGTCATGCCAAAACCCCCTCCCCAAGTGGTGACCAACACCGACCTCAACAACACAATGAAGTCTACACGTGCACCGAGTTCTTCTCGGGGGGTTCAACGGGGCCTCAGCGAGATGCCCGATGTGGCAACGCAAGCCCACCGGGGGCCGCGCTCTCAAGGGAGTGACCACGGCAGTAAGTCCCATTGTACTGGCACTGAGAAGCGAGTAGGGGAGAGACATCTTCCCTCGCGTAGCGACTCATCCAGAAAAGGGACGCACCACGTCGTCAAGCGCCCGGACCAAGCCGGGATAAGGGGGCCAGCAAGGGGCCCTACACACCTCCACCCAACACGGGACAACACCGGCAACCCAACAACTACTCGCTCTTATGTGGAGGTGGTGCGGGGAGTCGCACTACGAACTGGGCGGACAACGACGGTAAGTGCCCCACCCCACGTCACCCGCTACATCCTACTCCCCCGCGCACCCACGCACACCCCACAACCCCCATCCGCGCAGCGAGATCATCACACCATGGCGTCATGCCATCCGCACAGCCCCCATCCGCGCAGCAAAGGCATGAAGGAGAGGGTTGGGGGTTTGTGTTGCCCTCGCCAAAGGAAGGACTGAGCGCGCGAACTTGGAGGCGAAAGGTTGTTATGTGCCCCTGTCGGGGAAACGACCCCCTAAGTGGCCATCCTAGGGCCCACCAGCCGCCGTTGGGGATAGGTACCTCACCGCCGGCTTTGGAATGCCGCCTGGACGCACGTGGCCAACGGCGAAGGCATCTGCCTTCCTCTGCGTGGACTCGACGCAGAGAAGTGAAACAGGGCAAGTCCCGGGGCTTCGTTGGCACAACCGACCAAGGGAAAGGGAAGGGAAGGAGTGTGGTGAGGCCGATGGGCACTGCGGCCTACAGAGGGAAAGGCCAAGGGAAGGGAAAGGGGAGGGGAGAGGGAAGGTTAGGGCAGGGAGGAAGAGGAAGGTCAAAGGGTGGTGAGAAGCCGATGGGCACCACCGCCTATGGAGGGAAAGGGTCGAAGGGAAGGGCAGCGAATGGCGATTGGCCAGTAGGCGCCGCCAGCTGCAGACGAGATCATCACACCATGGCCCCTCCCCAAGTCCATGGCGACATGCCACAATCCCCCTCCCCAACGGCGGCTGTTGGGCCCCGGGATGTCCACTTGCAGGGTCACTTCGTCACCGGGGGCACATAACAACTTTCCGCCCGTCCATTCCTGCGCTCAGTCCTCCTTGTTCTGTGACAACCTGGGGTGGGGGCTGCCGAGAACAGGAGACGGGACTGCATGTTGGGACAGCTGTTGCCGTGGGGCAACCTGCCGCAAGGGGCGCAGGCAGATGGAGGGATGGGGTGGGCCAGGGCCAACTGATGCAGTTCAGACACCTCTCTTGCAAGCCATACAGCCGTAGAATCCACCTCCCCTATTCTGTAGGTTTATGGGTCTTGCAGTTGCCGTGACATGGCCGATGTCCGGAATCATCGGCACCATGGCTTGGGTGCCACCATCATTGTGTACGAGAAGCACACCGACGTTTGTGTTTGGGTGGGTCCCCGCAACGCTGTCCGCAAGGCCCACAAGGCGTACTCTGAGTTTGTGGTGCAGCACCAGGTTCAATGCTTTCGTCGTCCTTTGCGCCCTGTTGTGCCCTCCCATGCGCAGGTAGCCGTAAGGTTGGTTTTGCAGCACCGAGTCCGGTGCCTTCTTTGCCATCGATTCCCTTGGTTTGTCTCCCACACTCTAGGCAGCAACCCAATATTTTCCTTCACCAACAGCAGCTGACAACGCAAATGAAGGAGACAACACATGAAAATAGGGTTGTGGACCAGCAGAGGACATGCTGAAGTCGCATCGGTAGCAGCAGACGCCCACACGGATCTCATGTTGAATCATAGTCTACTTACTAGGATCATTTCATGTTGCGATTCCTCGATTCATACTGCCCACAGGCTGGGCTGCACGCTTCCATCGGTGCCTTCTTTGCCATCTATGCCCTTGGTTTGTCTCCCACACTCGAGGCAGCAACACATTCGGAAGCTCATTGACAAAGGCACACCGGTTGTAACCCTCTCCCCAATCCCCCGCTGAATCGCTGGCGTGCATGGCAGCACACAGCTTCGGTACTGTACAAAGCACCGGCTGTGAAGGGCTCAAAGATTGTCGAATGGTAGTGTTTTTGCACATGTGACAATATGTTTGACCGCACGGGGCCTGCGTGCTTGGCCGGTGGTGGCAAACAAAAAGTGGCATCGTTTCCCATCTTAGTAGTGTGCTACACCCTTTCTGTGACTTACTTGTACTGGGTATGAAAGCGAGCACCAGGCACCTCTATTTTGGAGTAGGTAGAGGTGAAGAGGTAAAAGGATGGATATCCACACGCTCCTACCCCGACCGTACGGTCTTTTCATTGCGGATTTTGGGATGCGCATCCTATAATGACGATGCGCGGGTGCTGTAGATCACGATTGCTCCGATTTTTCTTCTGGCGATTTTGCATTTTCGCGTGAACACAGCAGCTACAACAAATTTGACGCAATCAATCTCCTTTTGGCATGGAGGTGATGAGAGCTCACCATTTGAGCCGAAACCGGTCCACCAACACTCCGGAGTCAAGGGAGGACCCACTGAGGATCAGTGCACGCACACTAAGGTCTTTGGGATGAGGTCAGCTTCCTGGGTTACACCCTTGAGGATAGTGAAGGCACCAACTTGCATTTCAGGAAACCTTTGCTTCGTTGCAAAACATTTCGTTGTGCCCCAATCTTTTCCTTCACCAACGGCAGCTGACAACACAAATGAAGGACACAACACATGAAAGTAGGGTTGTGGACCAGCAGAGGACATGCTGAAGTCGCATCGGTAGCCGCAGACGGCACACACGGATCTCACGTTGGATCGTTTAATGTTGCGATTCCTCGACTCATACTGCCCACAGGCTGGGCTGCACGCTTCCATCGAGAGGGCTGAGTGAGGTTCATGGATGGATGGATTTTTGCGTTTGTATTTTCTGCTGTGCTTATCCAGCAAAAGTCTTGTCGGTCTTGCAGCACTGGCTGGACTGCTTGGAGCAAGCCCCTAATTGCGGTTCCCATTACTGGCTGACGCAGTTGGCAACCTGGAGGCCAACGAGCCAACGGAGCATGTGACCCGCCCTCTAGAGGGAGGTGGCCAGACGTTTTGATTGGCACCCTAAAATACCCTCTGAATGTTGCCCTGGCGCGTTCAAGAGCACTGTGCAACACACTCGTCCGTTGGGGTGTTGCCCAAAATTGCCCTGGTGGCCGATTTCACCGCATATTGCCGACTCATGGAAAATCTGGTTCCCCGCAGGGCAGTGGGGATCTTTGTTTTTGTACTGTGTGTGCACTGGTGGCAGTGTTATGCTGTGTCGTATCCCTTCTTGACAGTGGCTCCTATCGTAATTACCGCTGCAGTGTGCCCCGCCAGCCCACCCATTGACCGCCGGCAAGCATTGCCTGCACGTGTAGGCGATTCATACTGACCACAGGCTGGGCTGCCTTCATGGATGGATCGATTTCTGTGTGTGTGTTGTGTGCTTGCCTGCGTCCATCGAACGTCAGCTGTGCAGGGCTTGTTGGGCTTGTCGGTCCTGCAGGACTTGGCCGCTGGGAGGGAACGTCAGCGTGCCGGGTGCACGCCAGGCGCGCCCGGCAAAGATTCAACGGTCACGGTCCCACCTCCAACCATGGCGTCATGCCAAAACTCCCACCTCCAACCGTTGCACCCATTGGGGGGCATGTGTGCATGCCTGCATTTCTGACCCAGCACAAAGGAGTCTGGGCACTTATTTTAGTGGTCAAGACAGCAAGCAATGATTCCAAGAGAGGTTAATGTTGTCATTACACTCCCTCGTGACCACTTCCTCCAATCATGCATGAATGAATGGTGCTTTTGAAATTGTGAAAAGGGCTCCCCAAACTCGGTGTGATGGGGGTAAAGCATTGGGATGGATGGCTGGCATTGCTTTGGATGCCAGGCGCGCTGGGTGTGCGCCGGGCAAACGTTCCCTTTGGGTGCAGGTCGTCCAAATCTGTGGTTTTCCTTGCTGCTCATGTGCATTCCCTTTTCTCCGGGTGTAGCCCTCCCCCTGTTGTATGCCACACATGCCACACATGCTCCCACTGCACCGCAGGATGGACTTGCATTGTGGAAGAATAATACTCCTGTTCGAGACTTTGAGCCGGGTGAGGAACCCCCTCTGGACTTCGAGGACCAGGGGGAAAAGGCCTTCGGATACCTGCGCGCTCCCCCCCGAGACACCGACCCGCACACTGATAGCCGTCAAATTGGTGACTGGCTGCAAATTGAAAACCCGGATTTGATTCTCTATGCCCCGCCTGGTGAGTCGATGCTTTGGACATTATCCCCTATTTTAGGTATTCCGCATCCACGTTCCGGCAGGGCACCAGGGAGGGGTTGCCATGAAGGCTAAGTAAGTCTGCTGGTTGATACTTCCGGGTGTGTGCACTGGTTTGAGTTTGTAGAAATAAATTGTTTGCATTGCTTGTGCCAAGCCACAGGGGTAAAGTATTTCTACTAGATGAGAGTGGGACAGTCGTCCGTCTGCGCACAGGTGCTGCTTCTGCCCCTTGGCGTCCCTCCCACGCCGGCGCCGGCGATGCTTCACACGACATCTTCCCCAAAACAGTGAAGCGTGGAGGGTGCTCACCACCAACGCACGGCCAGGGGCCTCTGGATCGCCAAGTGTTAGCAATCGTTGGTGCACAGCATCTCCAGGCACTTTGCCCTCGGGTGGGTTTGGCATGTCGCTTTGGATTTGTTGTTCTCGTCTGCAGCCGGCGGCGCCGACTGGCCGCTTGCCATTCGCTGCCCTTCCCTTCGCTTTCCTTAAGTGAAGGTCTGCCCTCGAGTGGGGGAAGGCGATGAGTCTGACAGGACGCCCACCCCCGCGTTGCCCACCCCCATGGCAAGGGAAGGGGAGAGGGAAGGTTAGGGCAAGGAGGAAGAGGAAGGTCAAAGGGTGGTGAGAAGCCGATGGGTACCACCGCCTATGGAGGGAAAGGGTCCAAGGGAAGGGCATCGAATG
This sequence comes from Eutreptiella sp. 'Long Island Sound 2002', assembly GCA_964036045.1. Lineage (NCBI taxonomy): Eukaryota > Euglenozoa > Euglenophyceae > Eutreptiales > Eutreptiaceae > Eutreptiella > Eutreptiella sp. 'Long Island Sound 2002'. The sequence continues at coordinate 23,586,585 of OZ038381.1, read as the reverse complement.
GCGATCGGCCAGTAGGCGCCGCCAGCTGCAGACGAGAACAACACGCCATGGCGTCATGCCAAAACCCCCCGTGTTGCTCAATCCACTGGGGCGTCATGCCAAACCAGCGGCGGTAAGTGGTGAGAGACCAATATTTTTTTACCCCAAAGTGCACGTGGAATCGAGTGGGGACCGCGTGAGCCACCGTGGTGTGATCCCAGACCTGACTCGCCAATCCACGCCTTGCCTGTTGTACCGGACTCACACTGGACCTCCTCCACAACGCTGAAGGCCGCACGCATGCAGGAATGGGACTTCTCCTCCACTTCTGCACTCCTCTCGCCAGACAAGCGTCGCAACGTTGGGATGCATCTGCATGGGCACCAGTTCCTGGCGGACACGATGGTCGACCCAGAGCGGAATGCCGAGGGCGTCGAAAGCCTGCAGAATCCATCCTATTCCCGGATTCATGAAACCCGAGTGTCCGACTTCAAGGGGGATTGGTGCTACCGCAGCAGTGCCCTGTTCCAAATGGGAGGACATGGCTTGTGGGGGATCCTCCGCGTCGATCCGCACGCAGCCAACTTCGACACGTGCTACGCAACGCCGGAAGGAGAGCGCATCGATCTTCTGTACAATCCTCCAGGTCTGGAGGAGTGCGTGTTTCCTCGGGAGCGCCAAGGTGTAGGGCTGGAACCCGACCCCAACCCTAGCCCCCTCTCCCGCGTTGGGGGAGTGACCCCGCGAGTGGACATCCTGGGGCCCAAAAGCCGCCGTTGGGGAGGGGTCCTCCAACGCCGCTATGGGGGTGTCCACCTGGGCGCACCCGGCCAACGATGAGGGCCGTTGCCCTCCTCCTTGTGCAGCCGACACGGAGCAGTGAAACAGGGACTGTCCGGGGGCTCTGTTGGCACGCCCTCCCAAGGGAAAGGAAGGGTGCGGAGGCCAGGCCGGCAGAGGGAGGGCACGAGGGGGTGAGAGGCCGATGGGCGCCGCCACCTGCGGAGAAAGAGGGTTCAAGGGAACGGCAGTAAGTGGCGATCGGCCAATTGGCGCCGCCAGCTGCCGACCAAAACAAACCAAACCAAGGCGTCATGCCAAAGCCCCCCTCCAGGGCACATGATGCGCTCACCACAAGGAGGACTAAGCACAGGAATGGGCAGGCAGAAGGTTGTTATGTGCCCCAGTCGGAGAAAGGGCCCCGCAATTGGACATCCCAGGGCCCAAAAGCCGCCGTTGGGGAGAGGCCCCTCACCGCCGGCTTGGGATGACTGCTTGGACGCACCTGGCCAACAGCGAGGGTGGTGGCATTCCTTCCTGTGGACCCGACACAGAGCAGTGAAATAGGAAAAGTCCGGGGGCTCCGTTGGCACAACCGACCAAGGGAAAGGAAAGGGAAGTAGAGAGGGAAAGATTGGGCAAGGAGGAAGAAGAGAAAGGACACAGAGTGGTGAGACGCTGATGGGCACCGCGCCCTATGGAGGGAAAGGCCAAGGGAAAGGAAAGGGAAGTAGAGAGGGCAAGGAGGAAGAGGAAGGGCACCGGCTAGTGAGAGGCCGATGGGCACCACCGACTTTGGAGGGCAAGGGTCCAAGGGAAGGGCAGTGAATGGCAATTGGCCAATAGGCGCCGCCAGCTGCAGACGAGAACGATACACCAAGGCTACATACCAAAACCCCCCTCCAGGGCACCCAGCCTGTGCCTAGCCTCCCTGTCTCCCTGACGGCACGTGCCAGGCACAATGGCGTTTATAACCAACAGTGCGCCGCCCCCAACCGCTTCGGCAACCTCCCCCAACCGCCTGTCAAACTGCCTCTGGGGCAGCCTCTGAGGTGCCTTCCCTTCTAATGCATCCCTGGTTGCGGCTTAACATGCCAACCACTTTGGCAACCTCCCCCAATCGCCTGTCAAACTGCCTTTGGGAACGAGGTATCCTCGCCATTTTATGCCCATGCTCATGTTTTTTTCCAGCAAGAAGTATCGTGCTTCTGCATTTGTGGTTGCACGGCCTCCCAGGGGCGTTGCCAAGGTCACCAGACACCACACCCTCTACATCCCGTAGTAGGCGCCGCCAGCTGCAGGCAAGAACAATACACCATGGCGTCATGCCAAACACCCTCTACTTCCCGTTATCACCACGGGGTTTTGGTGAAGGGCCTCTGTGGGCCACTGCTCACGGCAATTGATAATACCCGGCCTTCGCTTTTTGTGGTCTGCAATGCTTTTTTCCAGTTCCAAGGCCCAAACCAAGCCCCAGTGATTGCGATTTGGAGGCGGCGACCTATCTGACACTGCATTGCCCGCATTTAAGCATTTTGCTGGAGCATTGCTACACCTGCTACCGAGAGCCTGGCATCGAGGTTTTGATCTGCGACGGTTTCAGCCCCGAACAGGTCAAGCAGCAGTGTTACAGCGCTGTTCCACTCTTCTGAGGTTTGCCGCATGGCATGCAACGTGTCTGAACTGTTCAGAAGTTGCTCGTGTGTGTGAGTTGCATGTGTGCTGTTGTGAAGTTTCTTGCGCTGCTTCACATAAGGCACGATTACTGTGAATCGGTGAAAGACATTGGGCGGTGTCACTTTTTGTGGTGGGGGTCCCCTGAGGAGGGGGGAATCCCATGCTACACTAGTCACAATTTAGGAGGAATGATACCCGTGAGCAGTGTGAGAAGTGCAATAGGATTGTGTTTATTGTCTGGTGAAGTCCCCTTCTTTGAGTATGTGCTTCGTTGTGTTTCATGCGCCATCATTGTTGTTGACTCAGTTTGGGTGGATTTTTTTCAAACTGAGGGAAAGGGGAGGAAACACGACAACAGCACAATCACTGTCACTCAGTCATCTTCTGCAATCCACCCATGCTCAACACATTTCTTAAATTCCTGGCGCTTCAAACACCTGTGCCGCATTGCATTGTCAAGGTTTGACCCTGAAATCCTGGACCCCTGGCACACGGACGCTGATGCACGGGGGGGGGGGGGTTGGAAACGGGGGGGGGGGGGTATGGACATGTTTCACTGACGAGCTTTTCTCTGTGCTGTCGCGTGCTGACGTGCTTGCTTTGCCCCTCAGCCACCCCGCGCAGCAATCCCAAGGGTACAAGCTGTTGTTGCAGCAACAGTACAGGTATTTTCTTAAGTGTGTGTGGCTTCTTGCAAGCAATGAAGCCCTGATCATGGAGCTTTGCTGCTCCTAGTGTTGTCAATTCCTTGTGTTTTAGGCACTGGCCATGGCAGATTGGTACTTCAAAGCCCATTCGTTGAGTCTGATGTGGAAGATTATGCAGGCAGGGGTTGTGCTGGGCTTCTACCGGATGGATTACCATGGCAGTACCCCGGTCTTTTCGGTCACACGTGCATGCGTTTCTCTGCACACTCACAGTGGAAATGCCCTTCCTGCCAGTTCTTCACAGCCTTTGTGTTTGCCCCATCAAGATTCCGTATTTGATTGCAATTGTAGGTGTGCCGGGGCAGGCGGGAAATTGGCCTGCGCAGGGTGTGGTGCTCGTTCGAGCCCCCCCGAAGGAGGGGTGAGGGGGCATATGGAAACGGGGCTCTCGTGACGGCCCAGTCCAAAGAGGCTGGTACAAACACTAGTGATAACTCACCACCGGCAAAGCGGTCCGGAAGAAGATCATTTCCCATGACGCATACCTCAAACTGGTCAGCGCATCGTGGGGGTCACACATCAAAAACCCCGGGAACCTCCCCAGTCGGCCAGTCGGGGTTCTCCTTCATGGAAGCCCTGAAGGGACGGGGGGCGGGGGGGGGGGATCTAGGAAAGGGGCTCCAACGACCCGGCTTCAGCAGAAGTCAGGTAAAACAGCCACACTCTGTAGGAACCGTGGGCGTAAATCAGGGCAAATGATACAACTCCACGGAAATACGTTGGTCAGAAGTCAGCACATAGGCTGCTATTGGCTCGATTGTGTACACCCCATTCCCCGACATGTTTACATGTTCACCATTTTTGTTGATATGTTAGGCAATATATGCATTTGGCCTCTCTTTCGCCCTTGGGACGTCGAGCAATGTCTTAATATAGGATGGGTATGGACCCTCTTGCGTATGAGGAGATTTCTTCAACTTTGGGTTTTGGGGCCTTTGTGGTCTTGGCCCATAATTAGGGCCTCCTGGTCCTGAACACTTGCTCAATCCAAAACACACCTCAAAAAACATCTGATTCCCTCTTTTTGAAAAGCCTGGGACTATGACCACACCTGATGGATTTTTGGGTGCCATCTTTGCTATCTTTGTGGGCACCCTGACATACCTGCCAGTGCGCCTTCAAGGTCCGCCAGAAAAAATATGCTGCATGGGCAAGATTGCAAGGTGCACTCTGTTCCCAAGATTCCACGTGTTTGATGATCGCACGCAGACAAGTAGTGATCATGTGGAATGTTGTGATGGTTCGCCTATGCTTCCCCATACAAGAAACACCGGCGTGCCGGGGATGGGCTTTCGTTCATGGGCGAAGGGCGGCATCTCAAACCGCCGATGGGGAGTGCTTAATGTAGTGTGCATATTCTGTGGCCAGAAAACAGCTACACCCACCTTACATTTTTTTCAGGGAGGCACATTCACAGATCCCGTAGAATCCTCAGCTGAAACGATTTGATTTTTGGCTGCACCAATAACAAACTGGCAGTTTAGTAAGGATTGATTGCAGAGATGTGTCACGGGAAAACGGGCCTTTTCACATGAGACATATTGTTCTCTGCACCATAGCTATTTTGTGGACCAACTCAAAATTGTAGAGATGTGTGATGGCCAACTGCAAGGAGAGCAGCCAGATCTTAGGGCTGTGTTCCAAGCCCGGCCGCACACACACAACCACGTATTATGGACTCTCCTCTCATCCCTCTCCCAATGTTTGGGACCAAGGGGTTGCAAAAGATGGATATGGAGAGAGTGGGATGGATGGGGGGTATTTGGGTGTGCTCAGACGCAAGAAAGACTACAAATGGGACAACTGGTTGGATGCTCCCCACACGCGCTTGCAGACTATAGGCCACCACACATACATATACCATACATATCCATGACAACAGTGTAAATACGCCGCGCTGCAGCCTAGTTGAGGCGTATGACTGCTGCTCCGCTTTTTCATTGCTAGTTGCGCCTGCAACAGTGTCTGTGTGTATGGAGCATGGCCACATGGCCATGGGATTAGTTTTCCAATGGTGACCATGACAGGGGTGTCACATTGCATGTGCCCACAACTCACACATGCATGTGCGCTTCCCTGCTCAAAATGGTGAATGGGAGATGCCATGGTGAGTGTATATGTTTGTGGCCCATGGATGTTGGCTCATGTGTCTCTGTTGATTGCCCAGCCTCCCGTGAATAGTATGCTACCCGCACGACGAGGGTATGATATAGGCTATGCATTAACCTTCGGTCCGTGACGAGACTGCACACTACTGCTTTTTGCGGACAGGCCAGTGGTGAAGCGGGGTCGGGTCGGGTTGGGTTTCTTTGGGTGGTGTGTGGTGTAGACACATGGGGCAGAGGGGACGATTAGCAGGGATTGTTGTGGTGTTGAATGGAAAAGACTTCCTCCTCACAATAGAATGCCCCGGGGAGTCGGCCAAAGGCTAAAGAATGCAACTCAAGCAAAGTAGGCCACACGTGCAAAGGGGTGGGCCGCGAGTAATCTGAGCATTGCACAGCGGGATCGTGATCTCGGGTATTGTACATGGAGGTGAAGCCCTGGGTGTGCAGGATGTAGACTAGCAGTGGTAGTTGTGCAGTCTCTGCGTATCAAGGTAGGGCAAACGACATGTCATGGATGGCAACCCATCCATTTGTAGTGTGGGTGACCGGGTATGTTCTGTGACTGCGCATGTGATGGCGTTTGTATATTGGTGCTTTTGAGATATGCAAGCCATATTGAATTCCGAAGATGAAGCTTCCTCAGTTTTCCATACGCAGTGCCATTCACGAGTGCCATGCGCTGTACAGCTTTTGCACCTGAAATTCAAACACCTCAATGTCATCATTGCTGTCATCATTGCTTCTAGCCGCCCTTTCGGGTGATTGCATGTGTGGTGCAGCAGTCATATGCAATTGGGTGAATGTTGCCTTTGTTTTGTTTTAAAATGTAGCGTGCAGCCACGTGAATGTGATCATAGACTCCCTCAGTGAGCAAATTTGTGCACCTATGAACGATTGCATTGGTGCTTAACCTGTCTACAACTTAAATCTATCACTTTTGATCTATCACTTTTGGCAGGGTTGTACTGCTTGTCAGCCTGTGCTGGAGCAAAATGGAATACGGAACATGCACAAAGTGTTTCCACCATATTGATTTCATTGATCAACGCATTTGCACCGATTCCCGACACACGGTCGGTCGCTGAATCAATTCTGTATGGCAAGACAGTGTTTGACAACAGCTCCGCACAAATATCGTCTTCGGGCGTTTTCAACATCTGAAGCATTTACCCAGGCCTGGCAAAAGGGGGGCAAAGGGGGATAAGAGGTCAGTTTAACGGCCGTGGCTGTGCATTACCCGTGATCGCTCTGCTTAGAAAAACATATTCTAGATGCCGTGGATGACCGCAACTGCATTTTGGAAAAGGGAATGGGTGAGGCCGCACTCAGGGCAAAATTGCAAGCTGATGAGCTGGTAGTGGTGTTGGTCAGTGCAGAGGTTGTGCGGCGCTAAGGGTTGATATGGGGAAGGTAACATCACCTCCTAGTTTAGAGTACCAGAAAGGCCGGAAGACATGAAGCATGGGGGGCGGGGGTTTAGATGCAAGGTGGTAATACCATACCGCATTGGTCTGGGCACGCGTCATCTCTTCGGAGTGGGCAGCACTGGGAAGAAAATGGCAGATGGGACAATTGCTTTGCTTTTCTTGCAAGGACCAGTCCCGCCAAGAGTCGGAAACCGCCACTGCTTCCTAATGCTCATCTGAACCCCCACAGCCCAATGCCCACCTGAACGCCCCCCCCCCCCCCTATGCACATCAACGCGCAGCGAGCTTTCTCGCCGGCGGAGTAGGGGGCAAGGCCCCGGCTACCACAACGCGCAGCGAGCTTTCTCGCCGGCGGAGTAGGGGGCAAGGCCAAACAACAGGCAGGGGGAAGGCAACCCCCGCACTTTTTTAGCCAGGGTGGTGACCAACACCAACCACAACAAAACAATGAAGTCTACACGTGCACCGAGTTCTTCTCGGGGGGTCCAATGGGGCCTCAGCGAGATGCCCGATGTGGCAACGCAAGCCCACCGGGGGCCGCGCTCTCAAGGGAGTGACCACGGCAGTAAGTCCCAGCGTGCTGGCACTGAGAAGCGAGCAGGGGAGAGACTCCTTCCCTCGCGTAGCAACTCAACCAGAAAAGGGACGCACCACGTCGTCAAGCGCCCGGACCAAGCCGGGAGAAGGGGGCCAGCAAGGGGCCCTACGCACCTCCACCCAACACGGGACACCACCGTCAACCCAACAACAACTCGCTCCTATGTTGAGGTGGTCCGGGGAGTCGCGCAACGAAGTGGGCGGCCAGCGACGGTAAGAGGCCCACCCCACGTTAGCCGCTACATCCTACTCCCCCGTGCACCCACGCATCCCCCACAACCCCCGTCCGCGCAGCAAAGGCATGAAGGAGAGGGTAGGGGGTTTGTGTTGCGCTCGCCAAAGGATGGACTGAGCGCGGGAACTTGGAGGAGAAAGGTTGTTATGTGCCCCCGTCGGGGAAACGACCCCGCAAGTGGCCATCCCAGGGCCCACCAGCCGCCGTTGGGGAGAGGTACCTCACCGCCGGCTTGGGATGGCCGCTTGGACGCACCTGGCCAACGGCGAAGGCATTTGCCTTCCTCTGCGTGGACTCGACGCAGAGAAGTGAAACAGGGTAAGTCCGGGGGCTCCGTTGGCACAACCGACCAAGGGAAAGGGAAGGGAAGGAGTGTGGTGAGGCCGATGGGCACGGTGGCCTACAGAGGGAAAGGCCAAGGGAAGGGAAAGGGGAGGGGAGAGGGAAGGTTAGGGTAAGGAGGAAGAGGAAGGTCAAAGGGTGGTGAGAAGCTGATGGGCACCACCGCCTATGGAGGGAAAGGGTCCAAGGGAAGGGCAGCGAATGGCGATCGGCCAGTAGGCGCCGCCAGCTGCAGACGAGATCATCACACCATGGCGTCATGCCAAACCCCCCCCCCCCCCCGCAGCGGGTGTTTGCTGTGGCCCAGCGTTGAGAGTTGTGTGAGAGTTGTGCTGCAATCATGTTGCCCCTATGGCAGAGCTCTTTGATCTAAGTCCCAGCAATCCAAGACTCTAGCAGTATAGCCACTCCACGTGAGGCCAGGGATCGGTGGGGACTCGCACAAGTAGGCCCGTTAAATGCCAGGCGACATTGGGGGCAACCATATGTCTCCAGGAGGTTTTTTGACGCTCTCAGGGCAGAGTTATCTGGAGCCAGGAGAATGGCCTCTTGATATGTACCCCAAAATTTCTGTCTCAAAAATTCTGCCGAAAGGACACAATTCATTCAGGCATTTTCAAAGATTTGTAAGATCTTCTCGCCTTCGCTCATCTCTTCAAATGGCATTTTCCGCATGGTACAGGATTATCATAACACGGTGTTTTGAACGGTGGTACCTTGAGGGCGGCAAGATTAACAGCACAGCCACCACATCTTTCGAGGGGAAATGTCCAGGGGCACACACCGGTGACAGATATTGTGTCCAAATCTTTCAAACAAGTGGAATCAAGTGTCTCCACCTTTTTTGTTCCTTTTGACCCCCCTCATCGTGGTGACTGTGCAGGCGTGGCTGTGTGTAAGGCCTGGGATCTGCCTTGAGGGTGGTGGGCGGAGTGGAGTGTTGTGTACAATAAACGCTGGGCTGCCGGAGCTCTGGTCTACTGCTGCACCGCTTTTGGATCAGGCTTATGCGGATGAAAATGGGTTTTGGAAGATCCAATACCAGACGCTGAGCAGTATGGAACGCCGCCCAGACCTCTTCCTGCGGTTCTATGTGCTAGACCCAGTGGCCGGGGTCTGGCATTTGAAGTGCTCCACATACTTATACAGAAAGTGGCCTGTGTGGCAGGTCCTTGAAAATAAGATGGATCTGGCCTATGACTGCTCATAAGATGGTCCCTGGTGCATTGTGGAATGCAACGAGGTGTGGTGTGACACGACTCAACGCCGACCGTTGCATTCCGACAATCGAGGGTTCCGGTGAACCATCCCACGCGCCGTCCAGCTGTCCGTATGGCATTCAACTTTTGAGAACAACTGATACACTGTGCTCCGTTCTGTGGTCGTCGGAGGGGCAGCTTCTGTGTCATTGTGACAATTCGGCCGCTCCTCGCTCGTTGCCGAATGCGCATAGGTCCCAATTACACAGCTCTGCAAGCAGTCGTCGTGCCAAATTAGTGTCCTTTGAAACGCCTCTCCATTTCTTCTGTGGACCTGTGTGCATTGCCATGGACTATGGGGAGATGGGAGCAAATGGGATGAATAAGGCACGAACTGGTCTGAAGGCCGACAAGGTTTCCTCGCATCCTGTCCCCGTGATCGGCATACAACACAGGAGGCGTGTGGTGGGGTGCGCAGCCTCATTGCCGAGCAAGTGTGCTAGTCCTTGAGGCCCTTGGTCTTGAGGGCACAACAGCGCATCTCCTCCACAAGCCTGCTAACTCCGCTCTGAACTTGGTTTTCGGGTGCATTGTAATGCACGTCTGCAATACACAAACCTCGATGTGCAGCCCCACAGCATCAGGGGGTTTTTTAGGGGACAAGTCTTTTTTTTAGATAAAAAACCTGGTCTTGGCCTCGTAGTACCTTGTCTCCAACCGCCGTCGGTTACCCTCCAACCGCCGTCGGTTGCACTCCAATCGCCTTCGGTTACCCCTTAAGTGCCATCGGTTGCAGCAGTTTTGCTGACTACCAGACACACCAGTTTTCTCTTTCCTAAATTAAAAAACCCCTCTGCACAGCATCGCGCGTTCACAGAACCATGCTCATCGGTGCATCCGTCCTGCATTTCCAATGAAGCGGCTTGCCACATGTACAGCTTCTTTCTCACCAGCAGCTCTGTCCCTCCGAGTTGACCGTTCGGTCACTCTACGGTGACATGCTTGTGCCGCATTCCATGTGAGCGTCTGAATGTGGTTGTGCTCGAGTATTATCGTGTGCGTCACTCAGCAGCCGCAGCTGAGCGCCATTGATGCTACATCTGTGGACAGGGCCATATTTGGGTACCTCTGTGCTATGTCTCTTGGTTGCATGTGGTGCAGTGCTCTGTTTCTGCCTCTTTACAGTTGCTCTCTTGTTGTCTCTTTTTGTCTTTGATGTTTGCCTGCCGAAGAGCACAAGACACTTGGCATGGGGTGTTCAAGAGACCCCAAAGTAACAACTGACGTGTCCTGGTATGAGCAGCAGAGGCTGTGCCTGCAGGGAGCTGTAACAATTTTATGACCGAATGGCATGGACAAGAAGGGTGTCTTAAGATTAGGGAAAGTATTGGTATCCGCACTTATGTCACAGAAAGGAAGGGTCAACATGGTGGCGAAACGCTCCTTTCACCACTCCACGACTGCCATAGCTACGACCGCCCTCTCTTTTGGGATTGAAGATACCATACAATTTGAGCTGGTGAGGGTGTTGGAAGTTGACGGGCTCTCAACAAGTCCTACAAGTGCAGCGCATCGGGTGCTGCACCTGTTCCCGATTTTCAGCGCACGTCGTCCATTGTTTTGATCGGGAGCCTTTTTCCGACATCACGTGCGTTCGCCACACCACGTTAACAGTACTTTTAGTTCAGCTATGGTGGCGGGGGGCGGCGGCGGGGGGGCGGGGGAGGCCCAGTCTAGACGCAACCTACCGTGGAATACTCTGTCAAAAATTGGCCAGGGGGGGGGGGGCGAGGGCGAGTGCCCGACGAAAATATGGCACTGTCCCCTTTGAGTAGAGCAAGCTGCTGTGAGTTGAAGAGTAGATCTGCGGTACCCGCTTCTTAGACAATCCCCCAGACCAGGGGCCCACTTGGCAAATGTACGAAAACAAAAGATCCAGGAATCCAAACCATCGAATTGGCCACGCTGGGCTATGGCGTGCAAATGCCAGCAAACGGGTTGGAAGGGGTGATTTCGGCCACAACAAGGGGTACAGAGCCAGGCAAGAAGCACCCGATTTGTTGATTGATTGTCCCTTCCAGCAGGCGTTTGTCGGCGGAAGCCCAATGTTGGTGAAGCCCGAGGGCACCAATTGATCAAACAAACCAGGCAAGCATCGTGCTACATCGTGTTACATCCGTGTCAGCGATCCAAGTGCTGTTATCCTTTCCGCACTTGAAATGATGCATGCATTTGGCTGTGCAACTGTCAGTCTGTCCCTGTGGATCGACAGCCCAACGCCAAAGAGATCACGTAGATACACCCTCACGGTGTGGGCAAAATGGCAGTGACGCTGTGAATGCGTCCATCTTAATTGTCCCCTGAAACAGAAATTGAAAGTGACTGACAAGTGAAAACGAAGGTTGCGGAAGGCAAGTTACCAGTATCCGAATCACACGCAGCAAAGAGGCAAGATAGTACGTACTTGCACACCATTTTTCGTTGCCAAAGGGCACCAGGCAGCACAACAATACAAAGCCATCATTATACACACAAAAACAAGAGAAGGATCACGAAGCACAGTCTCCATTTTTGATTGCACAATATCCACAACCCTGAAACGCTACGACCCACAGTTATCTCCCTCATGAACACGCATGCATGCAGTACACTATACATGAACATGTCGGTCCTGCGTGGGGCTTGCGTGCAGCCCCATCCGGCGTCGTTGGGGGGACGGTCTTCATGCCTGGAACTCCCGCTTTTTACATGATAACCCACAGGGAGGAGCAGCCAATCAGAAAGCCAGCGTCCTGTGTTTGCTGTGTAAT